>PVLA01002401.1:0-272142 GCA_004027455.1 Hydrochoerus hydrochaeris | reverse complement strand
AAAGAAAGAAAAAAGAGGAGAAAGAAAGAAGAAAGAAAGAGAAAGAAAGACAGAAAGAAAGATCTATTAAGATCCTAGTGATTCTTTTAAAGATGCCAAAATTGCAAAAGATAAAGTAGTTGTACTATCAAATACAGTTCCTATTAAAAAATAGTCTTTTGTTGCAACACTCTTCATTTAAATTCCAAACTTCAAATTTCTAGGTTAGACGTATACACTAAATGATTTAAAGTCTCTGTTAACAGTAACTTACCCATCCCCATATATTATCATACTATTTTCAGTAAATTCTTGGTGGTGTTGTCAAAATCTTGTTTTAATTAGAGTTTCTTTTCTGCCTCCTATATTCATGGAAGTAGCTGACCTATGTACTAAAAAACAATCTTCATAGTTAAAAATGAACCTTACCTTTTTTCAGTATAGCAACTCTAATATTTCCATACTTTCTTAGAAAGATTCATTTTATCACTTCAGTCATTTCTGTTATTTTATGTAAAAGATTATTCTTCCCTTCTGAAGGTAATAATTTCCAAGTTGGTTCACGTAGAGTCTATTTAGCAGAGTATTCAATTGTTGTACTTTTTCAGATGAAAGAAGCAGGTTGACAATCTCAGCATTTTTTCTATGAGAATTTCATTTCTTATGGTGATATTTTTTGCTTCACCATCTTATATGATGATACATAAAATATTGTGTAAACAAAGTTTATCCCAAACTCTTTTTAAGGCCTTTGGTCTTGATATCAATTTGGTCATTTACTCATGAGAAAGACTTGAGTCACCTCTTGTAAGAGGAGGATCTTTCAAACTTTTCCTTATCCAATGTCATTCAGTGGAACAAATGACAATATAAAGTTGCCATTTGTAGGGAGATGTAAAACTTAGACCTAAAGGACTTTTTAAATCTATTGATACAGTTTTATTTAGAATGTTTCCTGCAGAGATTTGCCCAGTTTAATTTATTCATCTGAAGTACAGAGACTACACATATACATACCTGAAGGAGTGATCCTTAATAGGCACTACTTAATATGAAAAATCAAAATGAGACACAAACAAAATACAGCTATTTTTCCTGTGATATTGTTGTAGAACATCTGCTTAGCTTATGAACAGAGGCAAGATATTGAGATACCAATGGGTTGCTACCCAATTAAAATTGTCAATTTTGCAAATTGCCTTACTCTATTTGAAAAATATCTTCACTATTTTCGGGGCTGGAAGTTTCCGAAACTTTTAAAAATAAAAAAATAACATATTAGCGAGAAATCTCTGAAGCCAGCAAATATAGGAAATATAGGATGAAATCAGGTATTTACAGGAAATCATTTAAGTGATAGAAAATTCAAAATTGTTCAAAATTGAATGAATATATACTTGTGAAATGAAGCAAACACATATTTCTCAATATTAAATAATTTTATTATTTTCATTTGAGGTTAAACACATCAGAGAAGAAAATTGTTTTCTTTTTCACTTGCTTTAATAAGTTAAGATCTGGTCAAATCAGAGTTAATTTGAAATAATAAAATAAAGTTAATTAAGGTACATGATTTTTCCTAAGATACTTGGTAAACTTCACAGACATGGGGAAAAATGGACCAGTCACATGAGCTTCCAGCTCCCTATTTTTCTCATTCTCCTAATAGTAATTACACCATGATGTAGCAAAATTCAATTAAATTAATTAAAACCTATCACACTCCTCTATTTTTTACATGAGGAGAAATAGTTTTTTTTCTTCTCCAACTGCTCCTCCCTTCTCTTCTTTCTTATTCCATGTTACTCTCTGTATCCCTTCCCAGCAATATTTGGGGGCAGGAAGGCAGCCTTTAGAGAATCAACTCATCGATACTCTTCTATCACCCAGTCAAAATGCTTGAAACTGCACCTCTGTCCTCCTATACAACTTTCTATATTTTTGTTCAAGGTTCTTTGGAACATGTTTTGCTCCTTCAGGATTTCCTTTGATGTTCGTCAACAACTATTCATAATAGAAACCCTGAAGTAAATAGGTGTAGTAGGACCTTACCTCAATATGACAAAATCCATGTATGACAAACTGATGGCCAAAATCATATTAAAAATGAGAAGCTAAAAGCTTTTCCTGTAAAATCAGAAAATAATGATGTCCCCTATCACAATTCTTGTTCAATGTGGTACTCAAAACTTTAGCCAGAGTAATTGGGTAAGAGACAGAAATTAAAATAATTTGTACAGGAAAGGAAGCAATTGAATTATTCCTATTGGGAGGTGACACAATCCTCTCCAAAAAAGATGCAAAAAAATTCTACCAAAAGACTGCTAGAATTAATACTAAAGTAGCAAAATAGCAAGTGACAAAATCAACACACACAAATCAAGAGTGGCCTTAGACAGAAATAATGTACTTACTAAGAAAAAATTAGGAAAATGGCATTTTTCACAATACCACCAAGAAAAAAATGCTTAGGAATTAACACAGCTAAGGAAGTACAAGACCTCTATAATAAAAACTATGGAACTCTGAAAAAGGAGATAGATGCAAACATCAGAAAATTGAGATATATCATTACTGTTTGTGGAGAAGCAGAGGCAGTATTGTCAAAACAGCCATATTTCCAATCTTGTTATACAGATTTATTGAACTCTTAATCAAAACACCAACAGCATTGTTCACAGAACTAGAAAAAATATCTTAAAATTTATATAGAGCCAAGAAAGAATCAGAATAACAAAAGCAGTGATGGATGGCAAGAGCAAAGCAGTAAGCATCACAATCCCAAACGCAAAGTTATATTACATTAGGAAAACTTTTTACACCTACATCTTGTATTCTGAGTAACTACTTTGAAGATAACAATATGCCATGTGTTAACTATTGTTATATCCCTATTATTTTGTTTTTAAATTTTGCTTTATGTTTTCCATTAAAAAAACAAAAATAAAGCAAAAATACAAAATACATGAAAAAAATATGATACTGTGACAAACATGAGTACTAATGGGAAAGACCAGAATGTATAAGACCAATATCAAGTACGTTGCAAATTTAATCTTTGACAAAAGACTAAAAACATATACTGAAGGAAAGTTAGCTTCTTTAAAAAATAGTGCTGAGCCAACTGGCTACACATATGCAGAAAATTGAAACTAGATCCATATCTCTCATCATTTAGTAAAATAAAATCAAAATGGATGAAGACCTAGGTATTGCAAGAGAAACACTTAACCTGCTGGAAGATAGAATAGCTAAAGTTCTTTAAGTCATAGGCACAGTAAGCAAGAGTTTTCTGAAAAGAATATCAGTTACACAAAAAAATAACACCAAGAGTCATCAAATGAAATCATATTAAGTTAAAAAGCTTCTGCACAACAAAGAAACAATCAACATAGTGATGAGACAACTTACAGTGTTTTACCTGCTACAACTCAGACAGAGGACTAATATCTACCATATATAAAGAGCTAAAAAAAGACCACTAATTAAAAGACCCAATCAAATAATGGGCAACTGAAATAAGTAGAAATTTTGCAGAAGAAATGCACATGGCCCATAAATACACATGGCCCATAAATACATGAAAAAATATTTGGCCATTAGAAAATGCAAATTAAACTAACACTAACATATCTTCTTACTCCAGAGAGTATGGGGAACATCGGGAAATCAAATGACAATAAGTGATGATGAGGCTGTGATAAAAGATTCCCTCCCCCACTGAAGGTGGAACTGTAAAATACTGTATCATTATGGAAATAAGTATGTATAGTTCTCAAAAAAACTAAAAACGGAAATTCCAATCAACCCAGCTATTCCACTACTAGGCAACCTCCCAAAAGAGCTAAAGATGTCATCTTACTGGAATACACACATACCAATATTTTTAGTAGCACAATTCATTTGACATTCAATCAAATCTTGGAAGCAGCCCATATGTCCATCAACAGAAGAATAGACAAATAAAATGTGATATTTATATGCACTGGAGTACTACTCCGCTATAAAGAAGGATGTGTTTGAACTGTTTTTACAAACATGAATGGACCTTGAAAACATAAGTGAAATAATAAGTCAAACAATCAAGTATGAATAATGTATGGTTTCTCTTGTATGAGATATACAAACTATAAATGAAGCAAAACAAATGATAGATGAAAGCAAAGAGGGAGATTTACTGCAAATGGAAAAATGATTCAGAGATAGAGTGGGGAAAGGAGGAAAGTATCTGTCTATCTAATATTCACAGTGGAAGTACTCATTATGCATCACAAACATGTTCTAATAAATAAAAACAGATCCAACACTGAATGTCTCCTACATTAAATACTTTTTGCGTTATTCAGCAGCTATTGAAACATATTGCAGATATTCTGTCTCAGCAAGACAATTATAAAACAATCATATTATCTCCCTAAGTCGACACCTGGCTGGTAAAATGGGGATATGCAGAGAACTAGTGGAGAGTAAAAGTGCATTCCATGGAGGAGAGGTTTAATTTTGCCAGGGGTGTGATCTTCCTGAAGGAGGCCCCACAGCCACACTCTGTCAGGTACTGCCCGTACAGAGTACAGTCATTTTGTAATTTCTCATAATTCACAATGGAAAAAAAATGTAATGTATAATTTAAAAGTGCAAATTCTAAATTACTACACTGACATTGATTTATGAGTACAAGATCAGTAAAGACTACAACATGAGTAGAGACCTGGGGAGCCAGAATGTAGTTATGTGAAGTCCTAGGTGTGGGCTTTGAGAGAAAGTGGGATTTATTTTTTTCTTTTTTCTTTCTTTTTTTGTAATTCTCTTGCTGAAGTTTAAACCCTGCAGTCTGTTTCAGCAGCTGTTGAGGGGTGTAATAAGCATTTAAATCCACACAGATGGTGAAGGCTGCTGAGCTGTTGCTTCTGTAAATATTGTAACTTGGGCCTGACAAGATTCGTATTTTGTGTATCAATAAAATTGGAATAAAGAAAGAAAATAAATCATCTGTCTTTGGCTCCTTTCTTTGAAAACCTCTATTACTCTATGTGTAGAAGAATTATTAAGGAAAATGATGATAGTCTTGCAAGTTTATAGGTCTTGCTATGACTCATTTAGATTCTATCAATAAAGCCATTTCTCAGTCAAATCAAGGAAAAAGCAGTTCTGTCAGTTATTTTATTTGTAAAGTTTGGTCCAAGGAACATCGCTTACATTTAAAGTAGTATAGGTACCTCTTAAGCAATATAAATCAAATATGTTAAAATAAAGCAGAAAGCAAACAATAAAAATCAGATTTTTTAGTGGTAAGATTTAATACATGCTATGAAATCTTAAAATTTTCTCGGTTCAGATTTACTTTTATAATCAATAAATTTTATTTCATAAATAAAGTTAAAATCTTTTGTATTTTATTGTAATAGTAAGACTTCTCTCATATACACTTAAAATATTTACTCAAAGTAAAGCTAAATTGATAAAATTATGAAGATATATTGATACAGTATATCAACAGTCATAGTAAAAGACTTTGCAATGTGTCACATAATTTTTAGAACAATTTGGCAAAAAAAGATAACATAATCAGCAAACTTTATCTCTTAGAAATATGTAGTATTCTGCAATCAAAAATTAGAGAATATGAGTTCAATCCCTGGTAGCATAAAAAGAACAAAATAAAATAAAATAAAAATTTATTTCTAAAAATTTAGAGAATAAACATTTGTTTTCAGCACAGACAGGCGTTTTGAAAAACTGATTATTTTTTAAATAGAAAAAAAACAGAAAAATCAAAAAGCAAACAAACAACTAAAAAACAACAACAAAAGCAAAACGATGATAACAACAAAAGCAAAAAACAAGGGCAATGTAGGATTTCAAAACAAGAGAATAGGAATTTAATTGCATATTATTATCCTCAAAATGATTGCTCAGGCTACCAGACATAGGCATGCAAGACCGATCAAACAATATAATTTCCCTTTGAACAGGTTCATTTCCTTTTATTATATCCATTATAAATTTTGGATCTTATCTACTCTTTCAGTTTTTTACACATGCAAGTCTGGTTTATTTCACTTATTAGTATGGTTCCTAGTTGCATTCATTTACCTATAAAAACCTCGAGTTTGTCACTCTTTATGGCTCCATTATATAAAAATACATCTTCTTATCCATTCCTCTTTTGATGGGTATTTGAGTTGCTTCCAAGTTTTAGCTATTACAAGTTATGCTGCTATAAACATGGGTTCACATGTATTGCTGTGGTATGATGTTTTCAGTTCTTCTGGGAAAATACCCAGAAACGGAATAGCCGGACAAAATGGAACCTGTAATGTTAGTTTTTTGAGGAATCTCCATACTGATTTCCACAATGGTTTTTACCAGTTTACACTCCCACCAACAGTGGAGAAGTGTTCCTTTTTCCCCACAGCTCTCTCAGCAATTTTTATTGGTTAATTTCTTGATGATAGCTATTCTTTCTGGAGTGAGATAATATAGCATTGTTGTTTTAGTTTGCATTTCTCGAATGACCAATGATGTTTTACATTTTTTCACATTTTTATTTGCCATTTGTATTTCTTCATCTGAGAATTGTGTATTCAACTCAGATACCCATTTTTGGATTGGGTCTTTAAATTTGGGGAACCTGATTTTTTTCAGTTCTTTACACGTTCTGGATAAAAGTCCTTTGTCTGAGGGACAGTTGGCAAAAACCGTTTCTCAATCTGAATTTTCTTTCACTCTATCGATGATTTTTTTGATGTGCAAAAACTTTTTAATAAGATAAGACTCCATTTGTTGATTGTTTGAAGTACTTCCTATGCAGTTTGATTTTTATTCTTGATCCTACTCCTATGTCCTCTTGATTTCTACCTACTTTGTCTTCCAGTAGGCTTAGTGTTTCTGTCTTAATATTTAGATTTTTGATCCATTTTGACTTCAGTGCATTGTAATAATCATAGGTCTAGTTTAAGTCTTTGACATGTAGAAAGCCAGTTTTTCCAGCACCATTTATTAAAGGCACTGTCTTTATTCCAGTGAACATGTTTGACCCCTTTGTGGAAGACAAAGTGACTGAGTGTTTTTTTATTTACAGTACAAAAGATACAGAAAACTTTATTATTATATGCTTGGCTGTAAAAAAATCTTAAATGCCAAAGAATCTATATCTTAAAGAACAAACTGATCAAAATTCAATATAATTTACAAAGCAACACAAAATCTAACAAAATTCCTTATGCCTTTAGGTATTGGACACATAATATCTAAACTATTTATAAGCAATTGAATATTGTAATATAATCTTATGTGTATTCTATCAGATATTTATCTAATTTAGTAATACTTTCATTAGGGAGGAAAAGTGCTTTTAATTTCTCATGCATAACAAATAATACTAATCTCACAGTATAATTCATAAATATTTGTTGATTGCTTTAAAAAGTATGATTAAGCAAATTAATATAATAGACATTTTACATTTAATTAATCTATTTAGGATTACATTTTTTTCAATTTCTTTGTCAGAATTTGATTTTCTGTCACATGTCTTAACATAGAGCTTAGCAACAAGCATTCAATCAACTTTTGTTGGACTGGTTGCAAGAGAAAACAGTGAAAAAAATATTCCTTGCTATCCCTAGTTTGGATGAGTTAATTGATAATCATTCTGACCAAAGTAGGATTTCTCAGGTGTTTTATTACAAAATCTGGATTAATATGCTGAAGTTACTTCAGTTTAAGTATGCTACTTCCCCTACTTACGGACAAGTTCCTTTCTGGTAGAACATTTGTCAGATTCATTTGTAAGTCCGACAAAGTGAATCTTGTATGACTTTGTCACAATATATATTGTTTTGCACTTCCTAGCTGTTCCCTCCACATCATCATTTCTTTTCCACTTGATTCTGGACATTCCAGGCTCTGACTGAGCACTGTGCAGTGAGCACAGAACAGCACAGCAGGGACAGTATCCAATGGACACATGAGCTGCTTATGCAATTGGTTAGCATCTACAAATGTTCATAATGCAAGGTACATTCTATCTGTGAAAGTACACAATTGGAATGCTCAGAATTTGAGGACTTACTGTATTGGATTAATTCAGATTGGCCTT
Source organism: Hydrochoerus hydrochaeris (assembly GCA_004027455.1). Lineage (NCBI taxonomy): Eukaryota > Metazoa > Chordata > Mammalia > Rodentia > Hydrochaeridae > Hydrochoerus > Hydrochoerus hydrochaeris. The sequence goes on along the minus strand of PVLA01002401.1, from coordinate 264,062 downwards.
CCTGACAATACTGGTAAATAAATGAAGCATAATATAGTTGTTAATATTTTCAACAGACAAAGTGAATCTCAGAGTCAAATCTTATAGATAAGACTTTTCTTAGGTCAGGTGTAGGTGAAGTGTCTTCTCTGGAATGTATACTCTGTTCCCTAAGTCAGATGATGATATATGATTCTTGAAAGACAATTAACCTAGCCAGGCATGGTGGCTCACACCTGTAATCCCAGAACTCGGAAGGCTGAGGTAGGAAGATCGTTGTGAGTTGGAGACCAGCCTGGGCTACAAAGTGAGCTCAAGGCCAGCCTGAACTGCATAGCGAGACTCTGTCTCAAAAAGACAATTAACTAGAATGAGTTTATTAAGTCCAAATGTAGACCACCTAAATTACCCCTACCTACGGATTAAGAATTAGGCCTCTTTCTCTTATTTATACAAGCCCAAACTGTGAATAAATCTTTTCAAACATACTTCTATCACTTAAGTCCCAGAACTGTCAGAGAAATACTTAAATGGTTAAGGCAATAATTAAAAAGTACCTTTGTATACATGGGAATCTTTATAGATGACACTATTTTTTCCATTAAGAATAAAAATTAAAACAGGAAATTCAGTCATTTTTTACACCAGTTTTTTTTTATGTTCTTCAAATATAAGCAGTATGCCCTGTGGAATTTAATCATGGATCCATGCTCTAGCTTATGATTATAACAGTATACTGTATATGGAATTGGTATCCATATGATACTGTGTAGATCCTCTGAACTAACAACATGTCACAATTACTTGTGAATTAAAATATATACTATTTGAAAATAGTTAAATGTAGGAAAAATTGCTACATTGGAGAACACTGGCTTGGATTTGTGAAATGTTTTTAATAAGACAATCGTAACCATAATTGGCATACTTTCAAGAACTCTTCACCCATATCTATGTTATTAAAATTATTATATTACCTATTGCACTATGGTGGATTGTGTATATTTGTTAGTGTATTAAAAGTTCATTAAAAGTAGGAACTGGTTAATTTTATAATGTCTTGCTTGTTTTTTAGCCTGTTGGTGATGTTTAATAAATACTTCTTAAGACTAGAGTTAAAATGAAGGAGTGAAAGGGCATCAGAAGAGGAAGGGAGTTTGCTCGTAGTCTTGGCTCTGCTATTAACTCCATTTCACTGGGCAGTGGGAGTCAACAAATCTATAAGAGGATACAGCAGAAATTGGCAAAACTCTTTGAAAGAAGAAAGAAAAATTCAAAATTGCAAACAAGGCAAAGTTGGTTTTTACATGTTTCTATGATCTTTTAGATTTACTTCCCATTCTTTCCTCCAAATCATTATTACTACATATTCACCTTGCTCTTTTCACATACTGTTCTCATATGAATGCATATGCATGCATATTTTATTGCAGTGATCAGATATTTTACATAGCTATGTGTTTTCATTTAATGATTGGAGATTGCTTTAATAGCCCATATTTACTCCTAGATTTGACTTGCCTACCTCAATGACTTTTCTGGTTTTGGTAGCTTTAACTAAGATCTTTTTTGTACTTGGATTTTATTTTCCTATGCACCAGCATCATTCTCTTTTTGCCATGCTTTAGCTTTGGACTTGGTATTCTTTGAGAGTCTATATCCCATCATCCTTCCCACCCCCACCCCTGTCTACCACACAACTGTGAAGGATATATTGAGGGATTTAATTCTGATCCTTTCGGTTGATTTCACACTCTTGATTTCATCTCTGTAGGCTTGAGGTATACAGCCAGTCATGGAGAAATCCAACATTACAGTAACCAAAATGTACTGAAATTCCTACAGAGTTAGTAACTCAGTGTTAAAAAGACTCTCAAAAACAGCAGATCACTCTATTGAAAACGTAGATGTGGCATTTTGGTGACAAGACAGGCCACTAGACTAGATATTTATAATATAGCCATAAGGGGGTCTGGGGATTTAGCTCAGCGGCATAAGCACCTGGCTTGCAAACACGTAGTTGTGAGTTTGATCCCAGGTACCAAAAAAAAAAGAATGAAATATAGCCATAAGGGATAGACAGTGCGTTTTTGCAAAGTGCAGAGCAAGGGGCTGAAGGATAGGGCAACAAGTTGGACTTCAAGGAGGGGATATCTGAATATGGATCATTATCCATAAAGGTTGATATCTGGCAACAGACTTGGAGAAGTGTCTTTCTATCAATTTAGGGGGTAAATGAGATTTTTCAAACTTTTTGAAGCTAGAAAAGCTTGGGAGTTATGACAGATTCTCAAATCGACTTTGATGGAAGGTGTCACTTCATTTACATCTATGCTTGAAGAGAGTAGACAAGACTTTGAGGGCTGTTGGATGCATCTTTGATGTATGGGATCCTTTTCTCTTCATCATTTCTTTCCCAATCTTTTTTTCTACTCCTTGATTCTTCTATCACTTTTTCTGCTGTTTTTTTTCCTTTTCCATTACCTCTTCTCTTTGACATTTCCCTTAATTTTATCTAAGCTGAAGTCAAGCTTAGATAGTTAGGTATGGACTGTGTAGATGATCTAATTTATAAAGGCTTTTCCTTAACACAGCACCTTTTCCACTTCAGCTCCATGTTAAGGACTTTTGTACCTCCATGAACAGGCTTGCAATAGTTCAGAAACTCCCTTTGATTTGGTAGATTTAAAATAAAGTTGCCTCATTTGGTTGAATCCCTCTGCTCAATCACCACCCATCTCCATGCTTTTCTTTCAACTGTGTAGTTGTGCTGTTTGACAGAATTGGAAACACTGAAGCTTACATCTGTCTGAGCAGATGGAATGCATTTTGCATGAGTATTAATTGCTTTATGCAATGCATAAAGAAAGCAATCTGTGTTAAAACACTGTGACAATGAAATGAAGCATTATTGGTTTAGTGTTGAAACCTGTTTGTTTATAGATGATTTTTCTCTTTGCCCATGGCCATACCCTCACACAATACTCCATGGTTAAGCTTACACCAATCTTAATGGAAAAATATTATAAAATCTGTGACAATGTAAAGAAATGGGAACTGAGTGGAAAATTATCTGGATGCCAAAGTGGCTTCTGGCAGCTGAGTTACCTTTTATTTTTGTATTTCAGTTCTTTTAGATGAAAAAATAATATCATTGTAGGAAACCTGCATACATGGAGTATATAGTTATCTCTTGATGGACCATGATTTCACGGTATTCTATTTTCATAAATAAAATTGTTTGAAAGTGTTCAGAGGGTTTGAGAGAGTGTGGCCTATATTCTTAAGAATTTTCTAGTTTCCTTAGTATGTGCAAATACATTGTGGAATTTAAATTTAAATTAATGACCAATATTCAAGGTTTTATGATGTCACACATTTGTTATAGTCACCCTCTCGGCTTTGTTTTTATCCCCTGCAGACTTGGGTTATCACACAGCGGTATACTGACATCTTCCCTTATCTTTATCTTTAAATTGCTTACCAGAAGCTATTTATTTATTTCTATAAAATATTGTATGTATCTTGATGTCAAGAACACTGAACTTTACTGTCCATTTTGTACAGCTCACCATTTCAGTTTTGTAGCACAATAGATAGCTGCTCCATTAGCAAATGATGTCATTATGTATTTTGACTTATTTTTCTCTGCATGAGTAGTAATAATTGTAATAAAACTCAGTTGAAGTGGCAGTATAATCACACATCAACTTCCTCTAATTCTACGGGTCTCTGTGCTATACTGCTATTGAGATCAAGAAGGCCCTCTTCTGACTTCTTTCACAGTTGTAATAAGCCTGGCCATGACAATCCCAGATTGATGAAAAGGAAAAACATGCTTCTGTTGGATTACGCTAGTGGTCCTACACCTAACTTTTTAGCTACAAAATTTGGTTCATTATGAACTATTTGCCTACAATTAGCCAAGGTAAAATTTGAGACATTACTAAGAAAAAAATGAGGTGAAATACTTGTAGTTTTCATCATTTCATGCCCCATAGTCGCTATATCCACAAAGCATATATTGAGCAGATATTTGCTGAAGAAACTTTCAGAGTAATAATTGAGAAGAGCATGGATAAGAATCGCATAATGTCACCTGACAAACCAAATGTGACAATTTGGCAAGCACCTCTGCAATGTGATTACCTTTATGAGCTTATTCCTGATAACTTTGACTACTTAATATCCTCCCCCCTTGAGGCTTTCTCACTGAAGGTGATTGTGAGAAATTCTGAGTAGAAGCACAAGGATTATTATAGTGTCAAATATTAAACTCCCCTTTAGATAAATAATGGGCTTTCAGTTCCTGGAGCACTTTGCTACATTGTAGTATTTCATCGCCTTTTTCAGGAAACTCAAATGTATCATGGGACACATTAGGATTTGGGTTTTCTTTAATCCTCCCATACTGTTTCTCATAAAAATAATCCTTGTTCCTCCACTGTCACACATGTGAATTCTCACCACTCTTTGCATCCCTTTCCTTTTAGAACTTCATGTTGAGATTTGCATGATTTATCAACACACATGTGCTGAGTGCCTATGGTATGCCAGGCACTGTGCTAGACTCTATGATTATACAAGGAGGAAATTTTCCTTGAGGAGATGCCAGTATAACAGATGAAATAGATAGGTAAATAGATTGATTAGGTAGAATAACCCTATGAGACTACAAAAATGTGAATTATCAACTTATATAATTTTCACATGTATTTGTTAGACAACTGAATGAAGATTTACCCTCGTGATATATGTGAAGATGGCAAAAATCTTCATAGTGGCCTACAAGTGACAGCTATGTCATGAGCAATATTTACAACATCTAGTAACTATCTCTTTGTTACTATTCTTGAAGGAAAAGAAACTTCTTTTTGTCCTTGATCTTTAACTTACAGTATTTTGTCTTGAAACCCATAGCAGCTTGATTAGATAAGCTTTCAATCTTAAAATGCCTCAGTAAAAATATTAATTATGCAACTTCAGGTTTTGTTTGGTCAAAACCAAAAATATCTGCTTCTGTTTATTCTGAGTTTTCCTCAAAAGGAGAAATTCACAGCTAGGAAGAATTTTCCATTTTTGAGACATTGCTGCATCAAAATTTGTGATGATGGGATCTTCACACGAAAATTGAATCAGAAATTTTCTTTACTGTCCTTTAGTAACAAAGTGATTTTCCTTCAATCCAGTGTTGATTATCTGTTATGTTATTGTCTGTGCCCTAGAATTATACTAGACTTTGTGGGAATTTAAAAGAGTGTGAATCTTAATAATCTGATTATTTATCAAATAAGATCTGTCAACATCTGCACATCTATGAATCTCTTAAACTGTCTCAATGAATTTGAAGTTTATGCCTGCAAAATTCCCTTGAGGGGCTCCCTTATCAGGCTACTTTTCCTCTCTTCACCATTGTTAGAATGAAGTCTTCCCAATGTGTAAGATATGCGGTAGAGGGTGATTGGTGTATTCCTTTATGCGTTCCCAAATCTACATCCACAGCATTCCTAGATCTTGGATCTCAGCCACAGTTCCAAACCCTCATTGCTTCAAACACATCTTGTTGAGTATGTCAGTGATAATGAATGCTGAAAGGGAAACAAACTGGAAAGACATCCAAATATGCCATTCTGCCAACCATTTTGTTTCATTTCTGTGTGGCACTTCACTGCAGAATTACAAATACTGTTTGTAACTGCACTCATGATGGCCTTAATGGATCACTTGTTTTGTGTGCTAGGTGATCAAATAATTGGCTATATGGACAAAACTGTGCGAATGAAAAGTTTACAGAACGGACATAATTATTGTAAGTGGCCCTGTGGTCTTTTGCCACCACAAAACCAATTGAAAGAAAAGAAGGAATGCCCCAAGGATTATGTGGTTTTGGTGTGCCAATACAGGGCAAAAAAAATAACTGAAAGGACTATGTAGAAACTGCTGAAGAGTCGGCAGTCTTTCTACCACAGTTTCTTTAACTGCATAATATAAAAAATAGCATAATCAAAATTACAAGGCCATCAAGGACTGTCCTGTATTCTTAAGGGGGAGGGCATCATAATTAATTGACACAGAATGATAGATTTTCTCAACACAGCTTTCACAACTGCTATTTTAAATCATTTCTTGTGGTTTAAAATGTATAAGCCCCAGGAAATTGATCATTACTGCACTTCAGTGCTGGTTTTCAGTGCCTTAACAATCCTGAGCTTTGCATTAGACTAATAATTAACAAAGTTAGTCATAAAGTGCTAAATTACTAATGGCTTTTTTTTCTCATTGGTAATTTCTATTTTCTTTTAAACAAGATTTTACTTTAAAAAGTGTACACTGAAACTTCAGGCAGGACAAAGAAGGTACATTATCATATGTTCTCCTTTTTATCTTTGTTCTTTATATGTCTATTCTCTTTTTCTGATCTGTCTTCAGTGGTTGTGCTTTCCTGTTCAGCACTATATCTTAGCCTTCCTTTATGCTGTCCACCCACTGTGCACACTTTTTACATTTGAATACCTTCAAAAGCTATGCCATCTTCATGTTTCTGTGAAGCCTTCCTAGATACTCTATTCATTGTTCACTAATATTTATTAAAATGATCTCATGTGCCAGCTGCTGTACTAAGCACTAGAAATACAAAAATGAAAGAAGTGTGATCTCAGCCTTTAAAAACTTTTGTGTTTTACCTGATTTTATTGATGGAGTAAGTAAATCATTGACATAGTAATATACTTGATATCTATCTAGGTTTTCTTGCACCAATGTATTTTTCAATCACAATGTTCTGTGTTTAATAAATTTTCCCAGTATATGTTCCTAAAAATTATTATTGTCATTGTGATTATTTGAGAAGACTGGGCACCACCTAGGGCCATCATTTGTTTTTCTGCTTTGCCAGTTTTTTTCTTCTCATGCCTTTCCTCCATCTAAATCTGCTCCTAGATTTGCTGACAGAGATCATAGTGAATAATTGGAAGAGACATTTAGTTCCTTCTGAATAGGCCCAAAGGCAGAGGTTATAAATATAAAACAAAAGTGGAAAACTTGAGATGCTGTATGTCAAAAGGAAGAATAGGCATAGGAAGACTGAAGACTGGTTGATCAGTTAGAAGTCAGCAAATCTTAAGTGTCAGGTTACCAGACCACTTACAATCCATAATTTATGTTTCATTCTAGATCCATAGTGCATAAGTTGACCTTGCTTTATTCCTTTTGAAATAGTCTTTCAAATTGAAAGGAATCTGAAAGGTGACAATTTGACTGTCCAAAAATAAATTTGAAGTGTTTGATAACAACTGGATGCTCATGCAAGCCCTTTTGTAAACTAGAAAATTGTTTTATGGCCATCACTTTCTTTTGGCACCATCCCTTTCTTCTGGTTGTGCACTTTGTGATTTTTCTACTTTGGTTTTACATACACACACACAAACACATACATACACAGATGCACGCACACACTCTTATATAATTTAAGATACTGATCATACATAGAGTATTATTATACACTTTAACAAATTTTAATATATGCTAAGAATCTTAAATTCAGATATATGTAACATTTTCTGTTTAGGGTATTTTCAAAATATTAATGTTCATCTTGGAGCCATTAAAGAATAACAGCACAGTAATAAATTTTGTTTCTTCTGGCGAATGCAGACTAAATAATGAGGCTCATTTGACTATCTAAATTAATTAATTAAGAACACCAATCTTTGCCAAATTGTAATCAGCTCATTGAGAGATTTGTGTTCTCTCCTGGATAGTTTCAGATGATATTGTGAAAAGAATACATATTCATCCTATTTACTATATTTTTAGTGCAACTCCAGAAAATAGTTAATTATACAATCATAAATTTGTACCAATATTTATGACTTGATTTATGTCCTTTTCATGATAGCATATATTCACTTTCTGAATTCTTTAGACACACAAAATAATTTGTTAATAGCTAACCTCTGCATTTTATTCTGTTGTAAAATCACTTTAGGTATATTTATTTTAAAAACAAAATCTTTTAATCAATTTGTGAATTAAAGTAGTTTTTACTTCCATCTCTATACCACCATCTGCCTTTATAAAAATTTATTCTTTGCACTATGGATTGAACACAGGGTCTTCATACTGAGCTAAATCCACAGACCACTGTAAATTGCCAGGCTAGGCTCAAACTTGTGATCCTCTTGCCACAGCATCCCAGAGTGCTGGAATTACAAGCATGTGCCACCATGAGCAGCTAATAGCTCCCCGAAATTTTAAATTTTCTTCCAAACTTAAGAAACCCTTAAAATCTATTCCATGCACCTACTCCCTTCATTATGGCTGAAAAACAACCTCTCCTAGAATTTCTCAAAGATCAACCCTTTCTTTATCCATCTTTGCATTACTACTAACTTATTCATACCATTGTGCACTTACTTCATCTGATAATCAAACTAAAATATTAATGAGAAATACTGATAAATCTTTTGGTAAATATTGAATAATCAAGGAGTTCCATTATCTTAATAAATGGAGGATAGGACTTCATGAATTATTTCTATATACTATCTCAAGTTGTGGAGTATTGTGACTTATCTAGATTTCTTCCCAAAGCCTCATGTGCTCATAGGTGGGGCTTTTGTAAATGACCAGATCATGGGTATGAGATACAAGATCGTGGGTCCATATGTTGGATTAGTCCACTAATTGGTTTAACATAATTCTGCTAATGGATGATGGATTTACTGGAGAGTAAAGACTCACCATGGGTGTGGAGGGCAGCAGCCAATAAGCTTGAAGCCTAGATATAATGAAGATGGAGAGAAAAAAAGCTCCACTGCTTCCTGCCTGCCATGCCATGCCACGAACAGTTTTTCCTCTGTCATTACTCTCTGCCATGCCCCACTGCCTTGTAGCTACCTGCTGTAGACTGAAACCACTACAAACTGTGAGCTAAGATAAATCTTTTCTCATTTAACTTGAAGGAATTAAGTATTTTGTTCCAAAAATGAGAAAGTAACTAGGACAGATTTTTGGACCCAGAATGGTGTTACTGATGTGACAGTACATGGCCATGTGGTTCAGGAGCAGTTGAAACTGCCTTGTGGAAGGAGTTTACAAAGGTTCAGAGATGCTGACTGAAGAACCACTCCTGGAATGCTATAAGCCAATGGTGATGGGAAATTCTAATCATAGCTCAGAAGACTAAAATACTGATAGAAATGTAACTAGTAAAGACTAGACTCTGGATGTTTCTGTTGGGAAGAAGGAATACATTGGCAGGTGGACTCTAGATCATATGTGTTATGCTGTCGTGGAAAATGTGGACTCGTGTCTTGAGACAGCATAATAGACTGAGATTAAGGGCAATGAAGTATTAATCTGGTGGAAGAAATTTCAAGGCATTCTAATCTTGAGACAATGTCATGGCTACTGCTTGGGGATTTTAGCCAGCTCTACCTTGAGAATCAACGCCAAAATATTGGGGCTGAGTGTTTAGCTCAGTAGAGTAAGAACCTGCTGGCAAACATGAGGTCATAAATTTAAATTTAGTAAATTTTTTTTTAAAAAAGCAAAAGTTCCATAAAAATTATATAAAAAGTTTTCTGTTTGACCAGAGAGGAAACTTTGATAAAATTTCTACCTGCAAAAATGGAGCAGTGGAAAACTTAGTTGTTGAAAAGATTAGAATTAAGAAACAATATTTTACTTTGGAACAAAACAACAGAAATCATAGCCTGAGCACATCACTAGAAGAAGCAGGACTCCATCCATTGCAATCACAAAATTGCAATGATGATAGACTGGGCACTACGTACCAGAATGACTATGGCCCAGGAAATTTATTCTCTGTGATTCAGTTCATAATGTCAGCAATCCAAGCACTTGATCCAGACAGCCAAGAAGAAAGGAAATTTGGCTATTTCTCTAGCTGGTGGCAGATCTTGGTGCTATCCACATGGTGTTGGCTTTAGGTGTATGCACAATGCAAGAGCTGTAGGCTCAGGAAAGCTTCTGCTCAGTTTTCAGAAGGCCTGGGATGCCAGTGTGGACAGTGTGTCTTTGAGAAGGCAATATGTGAATCCATCAGTGTGAAGCTGCAATTACGGTGGAGATCCCAAAAGTCTGGAAGAGCCAGGAACATGGATTATATGAGGAAAGCTGCCAGGAGTGAGCAGTTGGTCAAAGAGAGAAGTCATGAGGAATACATCCACCAAGGGTGCCATAAGTGTAGGGCAAGCCAAGCTTTTTGTAGTTCACATCATGGCATATATTTTCTCAAGTTCTGGACATGAAACACAGGATTTAAAGTTTTCCCTGCTGGATTTTGGTCTTGCTCTGGTCACATTCCTTTCTATCGTCCTATTTACACCTTTTGGAATGGGAAATTTTATCTTGTGACATTGTATACTGGAAGTGTTTAACTTTCTTTTCACTTTTACAGGGGCTCACAGTTAAGAGTTTGCCCAAATGTCAGAGAATTTGCGTTTTGACTTTTCAGCAGTGCTGAAACTATTAGGACTTTGGTAACTGTTAGTCATGGTCTAAATGCATTTTACATTAAAAAATGTGCATGAATCTTTTAGGGATCAGGGTAGGAATATTATGTTTTATATCTAAGTGTTCCTTGAAAATCTCATTGACTCATAGGTGAGGCATATGTGTTTGTGTTGTGTGTGATACTGGGTTTTGGGTGTGTGATACTGAATTAGATCACTGGGTTAGCATAGTTTCTGTGGATCATGGACTTCCTGAAGGTAAAAGACATACTTTTGATGTAGGTGGCACAAAACAGTAGATTTACAGCCTATATGTAATAAAAATGGAAGGAAGGAGTGAAGAGTATGCTGCTTCCTGCCTGCCATGCCATGAACTATTTATTCTCTGTCATGCTGCTATATCACACTGCACTCACTGCCTTTTAGGCATCTGACTATGAACTAAATTTTTTGCAAACTGTGAGCCAAAATAAACCTTTTCTCCTTTAGCTTATGAGTGTTGAATATTTTGTCCCAACAATAAGAGAGTAACTATGACCTATGGTATGTGGAAATTATTTGAAGTAGATGACCACTTTGGTCTCTGAAATAAAAACATATGAGCTTAATTTATTAATAGTTAAATTTGAATATGTTGAATGAGTCTGACTTCATGACAGTAAGTTCCTGCAAAGAAGATGGTACACTTTCCATTCCAGATGACAATACATTTGAGACTAGACTCAGGGATGTCTACCAACCACTGTTATTCCATAACATCTTCTGTTTCTCAAATACCAAAGAGAACTTATATTAAAGATTAATCCAGGAAGATGTCCGGATGGCCCATCAGTGAGCAACAAAATACAAATCCTCCCAGGAGAAACAACTAATATGCCAGAATAAAACATCCTGGAGAGATCCAGACAGAGAGAGATGGATCCTCCTGACACAGGAAGAAATTAAAATGAAAAAAGCTTGTCAAACATGTCAGGACTACAACTGGAACAGCTAAAACTTATGGAACACAGAGTTTTCGCTGCAACCCACCAAGTTCGTGCCAGCCTAAATTTGCACCAGATTGAATCCACGCCAACCAGCAAAGCGACCCAAACTCGTCCCCGCCACCACTCACAGGAGCCACATCAGCACTGAAGTTGGGGGATGGGGAGCCCAACAGAGTGCGGAGCCAGCGAAGGGACCTTTATTAATCCATGGTCAGCTCAGTGCTGGGAATGAGACCCCCCCACACACACAAGAAGGGTGCAACCAAATGGGCGACGTATTGGAATAGGGCAGGAGGAGCCACAGTGACTTCAGTTGGTTGCTCGCTCCCCAGAGCAGATTCCTTGGATTTGCTTGGACTGGACCATGCCCAGTGAGCCATCACTAATTGATTCCCTGCTCCTAGCACACACTAACCTGGTGAAGTGCATCCTGAAGTTTGGCTGGCCCAGTGGGGAGGGGCAGGTAGGAGAGGACAGAGGTCTCTTGCCAGCATGCTTCAGAGGAACAGTGGCCAACAGCGAAGGGGGCTGGGACCTGCACTGTACACCTGTGTGGAGGAAACCAGGACCATGACAGGAGAGAGAGGCAAGAGAAGGCCCCCAGCCCAGAACCCTGAGAGCACTGATCCAGGAGAGGGAAAAACAAGGGAAACTGAGGGCAGCAAACACACAACATGAGACATGGCTTCAATTGACATTAAGAGATATCTTTGGGACCTTGTAGACAAGCTCAGAACTGAAATATTAAATCAGGTAAAGCAAGATATGAGTAGAGTAATAAAAGAAATGGTCTCAGGAAGCATCTCTCAAGAAGATGCAGATGGAAAACAGGGAGGAACACAAAAAAAGGAGAGAAACATTCGATAAAGAATATAAAGAAAATATAGAATACATGAAGCAGATTCAAAGAGACTACCAGGAAATTAAAAACTCCATTGAAAGCTGGCAAAATGCCTTAAAAGAAACTAAGGATAGACTATCAAAACTTGAAGACAATTTTGTTATGTGTGAGCATGAAAGGAAAGATCTCTTAAATATAACAAGGAAACAGGCAGTAACAATACAAAGGCTATAAGATGACAAGAGAATCTACAATTTAAGAATAAGAAATGTGAACAAAGAAGCAGGAATACAAACAGGCAAATTACAAAGGCTATTCATGGAAATAATTAAGGAAAAATTTTCCAAGCATGGGAAAAGAAAATGACATTCAGTTATGTGAGGCATACAGAACTCCAGCCACCTACAACCAAAACAGATCTATACCCAGACATACAATAATCAAGATACCAGAAATTCAATATAAAAATAGAATATTAAAAGCCATCAGAGAAAAGAAAAGGATTACCTATAAAGGTAAGCCCATCAGAATCACGGCTGACTTCTCGACATAGACCATCAGATTAAGAAGAGTTTGGAGCGAAGTATTCCAAGCCCTGAAAGAAAATAACCTCCAGCCCAGATTGATGTACCCTGAAAAACTGTCACTAGAAATTAATGGAGAAACAAGATGCTTCCATGACAAAGAGGAACTGGGGGAATTTGTGACCACCAATCCAACCCTACAGAGATTACTGAAGGACATTCTAGATAGAGAGAAAAAAAATACCAGGATTTTAGGAACAGTGGCAGAAAGGCCTCAAGAGTGGGGCAGACAGTAGAATGAAGAAGAAAAGTAGACAAACAAAGGCAGAAAAATAACATAGCAGAAATGAGGCAGAGAAGGATGGCTAAAATCTCTAACATAGATGGCCTTGATACACTATATTGTTAATAGTGCACCAGGATTTAAAACCCACATTACTCACACTACTCTGCTTAAATGTATTATATTCTCTTCCAGTCATTCTACCTGTACTAGATTTGAGGGCACAGACAGTAATCCTGAAAATAACAGGATATAGTACGGTAATCGCCCTTAATTTCCTATTAACTTAATCTGAAGCTCTGTAAAACCTGCACTGTTTTACCATGACTGATCATAATTGAATCTGGTTTGTTAGATCACTGTTTTGTATTGATAGATTTTATTCAAAGCTGTTATGATTATCAAGTTTGAGAGTATAGGCAACTGCACTTAAGATGGCAAGATTCACTAGAATATCCACTATGCTTTATTACCTGCCTTAGAAGTTTTATACTGTCTACAATGTTTTATTTTTACTAATATTGTTATGTACTGCTACATTCAATTTTATTGCTATATTCAATTATCCCTGATGATATAGACAATTCTATTGAAGATAATAAGAAACAACACAGTAATCATTGTAGATCAACTTGTACTGCAGTTTTATACAACTTTTTGGTTTCATGTTTTTATAGGAATTTGTTTTGTTTTGTCTTGCTATATTTTGTTTTTCCCTCTAATATAGAAAATATAGAAATACATGTAGAGACCTATTCATGCATAGTTGTTTACACTCTCACCGTTTGAATATTTACTTTGTATGCTTTAATTTTGTAACTTGAACAACTATTTCTAAGACGTCGATATGTAATTTATCAACTAGTGATTTCTTATTATCTTTTTTTTTGAAATTCTGTGTTATCTCTACCCTTTACATGCTTTTGTTTCTCTTTAAATTAAAAAAAAAGAGAAAAAAAGATGAATCCAACAGGATTTTTTCTTATGCTAGAAATGAGAGGGAGACAAGGCGGAGGATTTAGCTCAGTGGTATAAGCACCTGCATTGCAAGCACAAGGTCATGAGTTTAAGCCTCAGTATGAGAGAGAGAGAGAGAGAGAGAGAGAGAGAGAGTTGATGCTTGAAAATTACTTAGGATGTAATCCTTTCATTCTGGATTGCATAGATGAACTTGGAGGACAATATGCTAAGTGAAACCAGCCAGGAAAAAAAAACAAACAAATATTCTCACTCTTGTGAAGGATCTAAACAATTTGACAAATGTTTAGCAGTAGAGACAGAAGAAAAGTAGGGGTAAGGGATGGCTTGGAAATCTATTCAAATAACACATAATTTCAATTAGAAAAAAAGAATCAATCCTAGAGATCTATTCTACAATGTAACTATGATTAATGATAATAAATTATGTACTTAAAAATTGCTAGGAGTAATTTTTAAATTTAATTAAGATGTAACAATTATAGGCATTTTTAGAGGACAATGATAATTTGATAAATGTGTACAATGTGTGATGATAACATCAGGGTAATTATTGCTTTCATCTCCTTCAACATTTAATAATTTCTTCCTGTTGGGAATTTTCACACTCAAGACAGTAGATTTTAAGTGTTCTTATTCCTGCCCCCCAAGACAAACAGGTAAAGTAGTATGTATGTTGATTAGATTGGTTTTTCCACTACACGGTGTATACATATAATGAGTCATTTTGTTTGTATATCAGAAGTATATACAGTTTTTATTTACCAATTTGCAAAAGAAATTTATAATAGTCTTTGTAATTAAATTCAAGGAAGCACTGTTAATCTAGTATAGTTTATGTCTGCTGTATATTATTGATATTGCTGGTATGAAAAATATTTAAAAACCCACATTTATAATTAAAGTTTTTTTCTGTTACTTTTTAGGGCACATGGCAATTTTGCTTATTTAACATTCAGTCCAGTATCCTAAACCAAAATTTCTTAACACTTTTTTATGTATGCTTGTAACAAATGGTGTTTCAAATTGTCACAACCACACATTGTAACTGAAATCACTGGATGTCCTAAAAACTGGATTTACAAGTCCTATTTCAACATCCCTTCTAGAGAAACAATTTGTTTATGACAGTCTTTAGCAAGTCATCAAATATCTTCCATGTAGTCAGTAAACCACAAGATGGCACCACTAAACAATTAGTTTATCTCAAAATGACTCAGGTTCTCTAAACAGCTATTCAAGAATGGTATTTTCCCTCTTCAAAACCAGTGTTAAACCGGCAAGTAGAAAAGAGGCTAGTACAGAAAAGAAAAGGAATAAGATGCAGGGTGGATAGAAGGAAAAGTCACAGTAATATTTATCCCTGATATGATGTGGAAAAAGGAACGCTTCATCTTTGTGGTATTCTTTCAAACCACAACCTCAATGTTAACACAAGAAAACATCAGCCAAAAACTAAATGGCCAAACCTTATGGGAAATACTTCACCAGTACTCTGGAAAAGTGACACAGTCATGAGATACAGGCAACTAAGGAAGTGTCACAGATTGAATAAGCTATGGAGAAATAACAACTAGACAGAATGTAAGATCTCAGTTTGGGCACAGAAAAAAATGACATTAGTGGACAAACTGGGGAAATCAGAATGAAAATTAACTATAATTAATTGTTAATGTGTTTTAAACTATCATTTAGCTAATATGTTGTATTTCTTAGTTTTGGCAATTGAACCTTCATCATGAAATAAGCTGTATTAATAACAGAAAAAGCTGAGTGAAGGAAAAACAGAAACTCTGCACCACACTTTTTTTTTCGGAGTATGGAGGAAGTACCTAGAAGAGAATTCAGGGTCTCATGTTGCCAGGCAGGAGCTGTGCCACTGAGCTAAATACCTAGCCCTTATCTGTGCTCTTTTTGAAACTATTGTTAAGTTTGAAATTATTTCAAAATAAAAGATTTTAAGATTCAAGATACAAATGCAATTCTCTGAAATGCCTCATGAGCAGCAGTAATTTATCATCCATTATCTATGTATACCACCCTTCTATAGACTCTTACATAATGATTTTTTATTAACTCATTATAGTTCCAAGACTTAGAGTTTTATTTTTTGCAGTCACAGAAAGTATGTTTTAAAAATTCACATTAGGATACATTGTCAGTATAACTTTTTGCAATTTTCAGATGAGAATCAGAGATAATCAGGGTCGGAATAAAGCAACTTTTTCAATTTTATGGCCATGGGTAGCACCTTTTAGTGACATTCAGTTATCGCACTAATGTGTATTGTGATTATGATTCATGAATTTCTGACATTAAAATTTTCTTATTTTGCTATTAGATAAACCAGATACAATGTGGCTAATATCTTTGTTGATATGGCAAATGCTTTTTTTTGCACACAATATTAGTTTGACCCATAAGTAAACTTTTAAAATCAAGGAGGAAAAAAATGTAATCCTTTAGGAGATGAGAATCAATTACCAATATGCTATATTTGTAAATAAAGATATGGGAAGTATTTCCCTAAGAATTATTTGCATGAATAATTAGAAAAGCAACACTTTCTAAATTGGGATAAGGACTAAGTGAAAAATACTGTTATACAATTGCTCCCAATGATGTAAAAAAATTTAGTTTCCAGCATACTTTATAATTTATATAAACACATCTGAATTTCAAGTTATGCTGTAGTCCTACCAAATAATATCATTATAAACAAGCTGATCAAATTAAGACAAGTGACACCAGTTATTGGCTGTCCTAATCCAGCATCGACTCAATTTAATTTGATTACATCGCAAAGGACATAATCCGAACTAATGTCACAATCTGTGGTTCCAGATGAATCTAAATTTTGAGAAGACACTGATCAATCCAATACAGCCCAAAAATAAAATCCTCTTTCTAAAGAACTATCAAATAAGACATTTTTTATGTTAAACTATGAATAATGATGGGCTTATTTTTTGGTAGTATTACCACAGTTTGAAATATGTTTTAGAGCCCGGTATTTAGCTCAGAAGCTCAAGTGCTTGCCTGGTAAGCATGAGGTCATGAGTTCAATCCCCAGTACAAAAAAAAGTTTTAAAAGTAGATACAAAATAGCAGCTATAGTTTAATTCTTACATGTTCATCTTTTAAAGTTGTAAACTGTATCTTTCACTTACATTTAGAATAAGACTAAATTCTTAGAAGTTATCATGTTTCCAATAAGAAATAATCTTCCAGAGCTTTTTATTTTCATAAAATATTTGGTTCACATGATTCAGGACATATCAAGAAGTTTAGAGGCTGTTGAAGTAATTATGAATCAGTGCAGCTCATTATAAAGAAATGTATGTGTGTACAAAAAGGTGCAGTGGAAAAATGTTTCTGTATAGTACCATAGGATCAGTTGAAAGGCATATAGTAGAACATCTTCTTTTGAGCTGACTGACTGAAACTCTCATTTTGTATGTGGAGGCCAAACAAATATAGCCTAAAGCAATAACTCTAAATGGTCAATTATGTCCAATACTTAACATAAATGTAAAGAAGCAAGCCTACTCCACAAACTTACTTGATTTTTTGAGTGAAATATTTGGAGTTTCTTTAAAAAATGTTAGTAAGCTTTATTTAATTTTCTTTCTTTCTTTCTTTCTTCTTCCTTCCTTTCGTTCTTTCTTTCTTTCTTCTTTTTATGATTGCTTCTTGATAGCTCTATTGCATAACTAACATTATATGCTTGTCACTATCTGGTTTTCAGGGACTCCATGAAAAGACTGGTGAATTTACGGCTGTTAAAGTGATGAATGCTCGTAAGGTAATACCATATTTTGTCTGTGTTCTTTTCTTCAAGGACTGTTTTTGCAATAAGCAGTTCATTAAATATTGTGTGTGTTGAAAATTATTATTTTATATATTTATTATGTTATCTGGATTATTTAATTTTCTGATATTAATAAACACAGGTGTACTGTAATTATTGTTTTATATACCTACATTAAAATACTCATGCCAAAAATCCCATATATTTTGGCATTCTACAAATACTAGAGAAAATATCTGAATTTGTTCTATTTTGAGTTGATTGTCCATTGTCAAAAGTAACAAAAAAGGCATTTCCTCTATACTGTGTTAATCTGGCTGTGTTTCATCTTATTCTCTTCTATCTCCAAAGATTCCTTCTGAGAAGGGCGGCTATTAGATTCTCAATGACAGGCAGAAGTAAAGAACTTGTTAGAGATGCACATTTTTCATGTATTTTCTGACAGATGAGCAAGAGAAACTGTTTAATTGGCAGTGTTCCCACTAATATTCATAAAGTTGTGTCACAATTTGTAACACATTCTCAGAGAATTTGCTAAGTATTGATTTCATTTTTAGAATAAAAATCTGACTTTCTCAAAATAATATTAACATAAACATAGCAAAAACCAAAAAGATTTTCACTCCTTTATATCTTAAAAAAATTGTGTTTAAAAAAACTAGAAACCCATGAACAGTTTTCCATACTTTGAATGGTTATTTTTCATTTTGTTCAGGAAGTGAATTACTAAAACTATTTAAAGAGTTCTGTACTTTTTGTTTTTCCAATAAGTGTCAAATGTTGTAAACCAATGTGAGTTTCAAGGGGTTTTGAGATTTTATGATTTCATTTTGCTCTCTAATCCATGCCTTCCAAATAATCGATCCTGTATTTTTTGGAAATCATAGAAAATGCTTATTTCCTTATTTCAGCTTGAGAGAACTAGACTCACATTTTATCCACATTTCAGATACTCTAAATTTTGAAATATTTAAATATCATGGATAGCAAGTCAATGGTTAGTATTCATGACCTGGCTTTGTAGGGAAAAAAAAATGGCACTCCACTATGGTGTAGAAATGTTGCCATTAATATGGCATTTACATCTACTATAATACACTGAGTGCCTTGTTTACAATATAATAAGAAAATGATTTTAGATCAAAATTATTTGTAAAATTAAAGGAGAATTAATATTACCTTACTCTTTTACTTAGTGTATGAATGTAATCCCAGCACTTTGGGAGGCTCAGGTAAGAGGATCTCAAGTTTTATCAAGCACAAAACAACCTAAGCACTAATCATCTCCAAAGTGGATCTAATAATATTTTCTTCTTGGTTTTGCAGACTCCTTTACCTGAAATAGGAAGACGGGTGAGAGTGAATAAATACCAGAAGTCTGTTGGCTGGAGATACAGTGTGAGTGCTAGAAGTCTTCATTAGTAGCCACATAGCCTTTGCTTTATTTTTTAGCTTTAAACTCATTCCTTTGCACTCTGTTGTTGTCTCTGTAAGGCCATACCTAAAATATTCAGGTATCAAAATGTTCATATTTTCTAACATATGCCTATAAATTCAGACATGTTTGAAAATTAATACCTGTAGGTGATTGGTAATTTGAACAGGCAAATGTTGACTTCAGGGGAAAGACTTGAGTACATCTATGGCGAACAGAGGGCTAGGACTGGGTGGCAAAAAAAGAGGAGCTCAAGGGACCAAGAGCACATTTTGCCCAAAATTGTCCTTGATTAGGTAGGTCTTTGTCACACCCTGTACTTCTTGGCCTGTATTGAATGGCTTTTCACCCATTATGATTGTAACTAATGCTATTATATATGAGCTAAGTGAAAGCCATATTTTTTATTGTAAGAGCAATGGCAGACAGAAAACCAACAGGCTACTCAGCCTTAAAGTCTCAACATCTTACTGTACTGGACCACATGAAGAAGTGAAGATCTTTTTTACTTGTAATTTTTAGAGATCTAAATTTTAATGATTCACTGGCTCTAAAATAAGATCAGGCAAAGAGAATTCTCCTGTTCCAATAGATGTCAGTAAACTTTCAAAGTATTATATAGACCTAACTAGAGAATTACTGTTTTTATTTCCTTGACACATTTTCCTCATTATCTCCTGCAGTCAACTTTGTGGAGTTAAAATAGTTTCAATATTTTGTATTTCAAAAAGTGTGAGCATTAGACACATTAAAATAATCCTTTCTGTTAGTATGATCACATTCAGAATCTAGTTAAAGTAGAAAGGAAATGCTAAACAACTTTATAATTTGTCTGTTAGATACCAGGTTCCTTACTATTTATAATGTATCTTGAGAGACAAAGCATAAACAAAGGAAACAGCTATTACAGGATTTTATAGATAAAAGAAGTATAAAATATGAAATAAAAATGGAATTATTTGATCAATTCTAATTTTATCAAACACTTATGTTAATGAAACTCCCAAATTCTTTCCCAATCTTTTCTGGCATTCTTTCCATAATCCAAATGATTTGATTCTAGAACTGGGAAAAATTACAAAGAAAGCTCTGGCATCCTCGAGCCGCCTATCCTTGACAAAAAGCAGTTTTCAGGTGAGCTCAGGATCAATTGGCCCTGAGCCAAGAAGTTCTGTTCCACTGTATGTGGAAGCGGTGTGAGTTTTAAATTATCAGCATTGCCTGATGAATTTAATGTACATATGTGTTTTTCACAAGCTCAACTTCCTGCTAATTGAGAGTGGCATATACACTAGTGCCTTCCAAACATATCTGATCTTCATTTGTTTTGAGGTAATTTTCATTTATATGGGAAAACTACTTTTAGAAGATTTCTCTAGTGGGAGAGTTTGAATTCTGTGGTCATGTATTCTAGTAAAAAAAACCTGTGCTAGTAACTGGCTATTTAGAATCTCTACATCATTTAAAAATCCCTTGAAATAAAAAGTTTGTGATTTGCCCATATATCGTAGATACCAGGTTTTTATGGAATTAACAATAATATAGAAGTTCAAAAATTTGAGTTCAACTCACAGTTTACTGCTAAACAGTCAAAAAGCATTTGAAAAGTGGTCTTTTTAACTCTCTAGGATTCAGGTTCTTAAGAAGTAAAGTGATACTACAAATGCAATGTCGTGCTTTCCTAGAATCCAGCCATGATCCTCCTGTTCTTTCTTGGCAGTGCGAGGTTTGTAACTCAGAAAAAAGAATGCTGACATCAAACAAACATATAGGTTTAATGACACAGTCTTGCTCTAATCAAGACTAATTTTACTATTATTCAAATTCTAGCTTTGCAATCACATCTTTCTCATTTATTGCATTATTATGAGTTCATGTTCTTCTCAGTATATCTTCATATAAGCTGAGAGTACATACAAAATTGCTACATAGTGCCAGATGATATTATCATCTCAAAGATGTATGACAGGCTGTATCACAGGGATAGACTGAAGTTGAAGTGTCTTGCAGGACAGAAATAGAAGCTATAGTATTAATTCTTATTTTTTCTTTTCTAGAAAAAAGATTAAAGGAATTTTAAGGGAACTTACTAACTAAGCTTCTTTGAGAGGATGGAATGAGACTGGAGCCTGGTTTGTCATGCAATAAATTTATTCATTCATGCTTTTATTACACAGTAATTAGAGAAAATCTTTAATTGGGAGTTTCCATTTGAACAAATCAGGCTTTTTCACTTTCCCCCACCAGACAAAATGGTATGTAGATTTATTTTCCAATACAGTATTTGACTGCTTATGGATAAACTCACTGTAAAATCCAGAGAAAATTCCAAAGAACGTCCTGAAGCTGCCAGGTATTTGTTTGAGTTTTCAAACTTTAAAGAAAAAACATAGTATAAATACTTGGAACTTAGGAAAAAATATATACTTTCCCAGCAAAACAACAAATCAACTTGGAGATACCACAGAGCCTAGTGCATTGCCTTATATTTATGTCATGAGTGTTTTTTAAAATCAAGCTGCTATATAGCCAAATACAAAAGGTAATTGTCTGCTTTTTGCTGCTGAGGCATAAAAGATAAGCTAAGAAAAGAAGGTGATAACTGAGTAGACAAATTGAAGTACTGAGTAGTTATGTTCAGCTAAGAGACTTATTTTCTCAGACTATTAAGTTGGTGTAGTTGGTGAAAATGATGGCAAAAGCTAAAGATCATTGACAGCTAAACCCTTACTATATTTTCTTGTCAAACGGCCTTTTCTCAGTTCTTTGCATAAAAAACTATCCCTTTTCATTGGACTTCTGAACAGTATATTTTTGTATATTTACTTCAAGTCTGCTGTTTGCATTCTACAGATGCATTTCACTTTACATTTTAAAAGATAACACTACTCCTAAAAGAGCTTGTAAGAATTGAAGCTCTATAGATATACTGAGCGAGCTGGTTTATTTGCAATTAAATATAATTTAGAACTAATAGGGATTCAAAGGAATCCAGTGATGAGTCCATTTTTCAGGTACACACTCCCTTTCTGTGTCATCTATATCACCTTCTACTTCATTATGTACTATTTTTTATTCATCATAAGTTATGCTGATATAGGTTAATGAAACTCCCAAACTATTATATATCCGGTATGATTTTGTGTTCTCGTTAATCAAAAATGGATTTTAGGAACAATGGAGGTTAAGAGCAGAATATGTGTATTGAGAAAGAAAGCTTCCATCTGAGAAAGAGACAGAAGGGGTCCTGAGTAGGTTGCCAAAGACTCTGTCTTTACTAGGGACTTTTATAAAGTAAAACCACAAAGTGAGGCAGGTCTAATGTGGGGAAAACATAGGAACTCTCAAGGTAGGCATAAGATGAGACAGAACTATGGTCAACAAATAAGATTAATTGCTCAAGTAAAATTGATTAAATCAGGGACAAACAGGGAACTGAGTCATGGACATGCACACAGAGCAGTGACTCTTCCTGTAGGGGATTGGCATGGTGACTCCTGGCTTCCTCAGGGTGATAGAAAACTATTTAGAATATCAATCCTTAGGATGTGGATGCATTTGCTTGATGTTTTGTGTTGAGGTCTGGTCTATACTGGGAAGTGTATGTCTCCTCCAAGATTGCAAGGTATCTGACCTTCTGCACGGACTCCTTCCAGGACCCAGCCCTGTCTGACTGCCTATATGTGTAGCTAACTCAGTTGCCCATAACAATGACATTCTTGCATGTAAATCTTACTTCCTTGTATGGTAGTTTCTTTAAGTTAGAACAATGACATCTAAATGCACAAATCAATAATATGTTCATTGTGAATTCCTAACAATTTAAGCATCTTTTAGTAAGTTACTATATTGTTTCCTTAGTATGTGATAACTAAATGCATACACAAAAGTGTGGTTATTTTCAAATTATTAAGAGCAAAGATTTTTTTTCAGATTCATTAAGAAGTAAGTTATAAAAGGGCTATCAAAACCATTTCACTGTCATTTTACAAGAAGAAGTAGCTGAAGCTTGAGAAAAAATAACTTCCCATTTCACTCCATAACAACAAATACAGTACAAATGAAGGGAGATGACATTTGTAGATTAAGGTTAAAACTAAAGAGAGAACTACAGTTCTGATAGCATTCTTATTCTGACAAGGGGGAAGTAACATATTTTTGATAATAGATTGTGTGTTAGAATCTCTCTTCCGAGAATTTGAGATATTATTCATAAGATCAAATTTGGTTCCAACAGCTATTCATAGAGATAAGGAATGGTTGACATCTTCCATTATTTTTAAAGTAAATCAAAGCTTTGGATTAAGATAATTTTCTATTCTGGGAAATCAGTGCTCAAAATCATTTGTCCTAAAGCCCATGGTAGATGGCTTTTTCTGATTGCTTTTTATACTGATTCTGCTAGTGCTATCTCTTCTACTATGTGTTCTACTTTAGTGATCTTATCCAAGTCAGAGGGCTTAAGTTTTCTATAAAGATAATTCTCAAAAATGGTAATGTCTCTAGAACTGATCCCTGAATATTAGACATATACCTTCATTTTGTGCAATCTTATGAGGCCACAAAGGATGTGCATTTGTTTATTAATATAGAAAGTTGTGTTTTCCACAGGAAAGGAGACCAAAATATGCAGGGAGGGGGCAGGAAAGGAGGAAGAGATGATAAAGAAAGAAATAAAATATATTAAATACATGTACAAACTCACCACAAGGAATTGTAACAATTTGGTATGGCAAATATGCACTAATAATAATAAAAATGAAAAATGAAAGATGTGCTTTATTAATAAACGTGAAAGTTTCATAATAGTGAGAAAATATGATTTTGTTTATACTAAAATAAATTCCCATATTATATAATATATACATATATATTTCTACCATTGTTTTAGTTACTGCACTAGAATATACAGATATCTAAAAAATGCACTATGAACTGTTAACAATGCTTAGAGAAAATTTCCCATAGAAGCACAGTACTTGTGTATCTTACTTCATATAGAAGTACCACTGCTTTGATTAAGCAAATAAATTATTTAAATCACAGTTTTAAGAAAGGTTAGCAAAGAAGAAAACAATGCCTTTAAAAGGTAATAAATAACAGACTAATTGTCAGTGTGATACTAACTATCCACATACAAAATATTGAAATTAGACCTCTAGTTTATTTTTTTTTAATTTTGAAGAGAAAAAAAGAAAAAGAAAAAGAAAACAGAATTTCAAAACATGCTAATAGAGACTAACAATAATCAATACGTTGTGTATTGTCCAAACAATATTAGCACAAACCTTCTTTTTCAACTTCTTGCAATAGAAACTAGTTTTATATCTTAACTAGCATATATATATTTTTTCCTTTTCCCTTTCCTCCTTTTTTTTGCCTCATTACAGTTTCTCTTTTCTTTTGAACAGTTTATTCCCAAATTACAGTATCTATTCTATATTTTGGTTATTTACTCAGTTTCTTACGCTAGTGAGACAATATTCTTGAGACTATTATAAGTAAATGGATACAATTTGAGATAATACTCATACATGAATCTTTACTTTCTATAAAAATTAGCTCAAAGTGGATCAAAGACTTAAATGTAAGAGCTAAAATTACAAAATATTTAAAAGAAAGAAAAAAATTAAATCTTTGTGACATTTACTTGGCAATATATCTTGAGGTATAAGACCAAATTATAAACAACAAAGAAAAAGGAATATATAAACTGGAATTCATCAAAATTTGTAGCTTTAGAGCCTCTAATAACATTTGCCAAGGAAGTTCAAGGAAGCCTCACAAAAGGAAGAAATATTTGCAAATTTTTATCTGATAAGGTAACTTTATCTTTACCATATTAAAAAAATCTTACAATTTAATAGTAAAAGGAAGCCCAACTGAAAAAAAGCACAAAGAATTTTTGACTATCCATTTGTCAGAGAATATATACTATGGGCTATGAACACATGAAAAGATATCCAATATCATTAGTCATCAGAGAATTTTAAATCAAAATGATAATTGTATATACTACTTCAACATCTATATAATGGTTATAGTAATAAAAACAGATGATAAAGTGTTGGTGAAGGTATGGAGAAAATGCACTCTCTTTTACACATTGTTATTGGGGATGTAAAATTGTAAGGCACTGTGAAATACAATTTAGCATTTCATCAAAACATTAAGCATATGGTTACCATTTGAATGAGAAATTTCACTCCTTAGGTATACATATAAGAATTGAAATATATGTCCATATAAAAACTTGACATGAATGATCATAAAAGTATTATTCACAACATATAAAGGTGAAAATAATACAAATGTTCCTTAATCAATGGATGGTAAACTGAAAGAATGAAATAGATTCATGATGCAACATGAACTTTAAACATAGCTGGTCACAAAAGGCCACATTTTATATGGTTCATGTACTTAAATTAACCAGAATTGATAAGTTTACACGTAAAAAGTAAACGTCTGTGAGGTGTGTATGGCAGAGTTGCTGGGTGAGTGATATGTAAAAGGTAAAGGGCTTCATTTTGGAGTGATATAAATCTTCTAAATTTGATTGTCATGTTAAATATACAACACTGTATATATGGTAAAAACATTAAATTGTACTGTTTACAAATGTGAATTAGAAAGTATGTGTACAATATTTGAGTAAAACAACAAAAAACAATGAAACAAGTCATTTTTATCTTATAAAGCAAACAAAAGTTCTCTGACTCCATTAAATCAAAATGTTATACAGTGATTGCTTGTGCTGATCCAGGAACCACATTTTAAGAACTGCTGAATTAAGACAGCTTGAATTTACCATTCCTGTCCCCCAAATACTAAGTTAACCAGAGACGGCCATTTACCGAAATTTCAAGTTGATATTTTATTATAATTTACTGTAGGGTAGAAGAGCTTGATATAGGATTTTATTTTATGAATTTACTTTAGTTTGGAGATCAATAGTCATTGAATTGCATGATTTAGAAGTTCATTGTTCTTATCCCATAGGATGAGGAAGAGGATCTCAGGACTGAACTCAACCTTCTGAGGAAGTACTCGTTCCACAAAAACATCGTGTCTTTCTATGGTGCATTTTTCAAGCTGAGTCCTCCTGGCCACAGGCACCAACTTTGGGTATGTTTTTAATTATCTTGACAATATTCAATCAAAAAATCTTATCCAAACATATACTTTCTTATGAATTGATATGCCACTTGTGTGTACCTACTAGAAAAAATTATGTACTCAATTGCTCAAGACAGTAATGGAAATATGTGCTCTAGTTTCTGGAGATGAGAGTGGTGAAATAAAGAAAAATAACTTATATGTCTAGCAAAAGTTTATTGGTGTGATAGAGGAAGACTCAAATGAATACTGTTAGTATGCAAAATAAATATTTTCAAATATGTTTTGGCCACTTTTAACTGAAAGTAGTCAGTTTTACCGGTATAGAGGCTCTCTGATGGCTTGGCAAATAAAGACTTCATAAAGAACAATTCATCCTGAGTATATAGGTACATTTAAGCATTTTCAAAGTTTATACACTTATGTAAAATAACTCCTCAAAACCGTTTTCTAAACAGTTTATCGACTTACTCTTTTCTTAGTCATCATGTCTGGAGTATCACAAAACCTAAATCAATGAAATATAAATTTTAGAGACTAACCAGACATTATACTAAGCCACAGTTACCAGAGATTTTGCTGCCCTCCAAAAGTATATCAAGAAAATGAGCTTTGATTAGGAATGTTCATTTTTTTGTCTTTTTGAGACAAGGTCTTGCCAATGCAGTTCAGTTGGACTTGAACTCACTTCGTAGCCCAGGTTGGCCTCAAACTCACAGCAATCCCGCTGCCTCAACCTCCCAAGTGCTGAAATTATAAGCATGTGCCACCATGCCCAGTTAGGAATATTCTTCTTAAAAGTATAATATTTAGAATATAAACTGGAGTCATTGTATATGTAATATCTAAACTTGATACATTTTCCTTTCCAGTCCAAGTCAGTAGTAATATAGTATTTTTTTCAAATAGCAAATGAAACTTTTCAGGCTCATCAAGTGTGAATAAAAGATTCTGTTATATTCTGTATATGGATGTGAGCAAGAAAGGCAGTGAAAGCTTTTCAACACAAGGTTGAATTGAAACAGTGATTTTCAGCTCTTGTCATCCATCAGAATCTTCTGAGTTTTATAAAGCACAGACTCCTGGACCTCATTTACAGTTTTGACTCAGTAGCGCTGGGATATAGGTGAAATGTGTAGTTCTCAGTAAGTTCACAGATGATGCTGATGTTGCTTGTTGGAGCATAGCAATCTGAGAACCATCAAATTTAGGGACACTGAGTTATAACTAATTTTATTTTGATTCCTCTATTTTTGGGCAGTTTCAACTGAAATTTTATTAAATTTTGCTTCACAGCTACAATGGTTACTGATCTTACTTTAATTTTTATATTCACCATTTGTCTTTGCATATATCTTTTACTTAAAAGATTTTCCCTCTTGACAGTATGGCAAACTATGAAAAATATTGCAGTCTTCTGACTGGATATATATTATTAGTACTCAGTTCATTCAGTCATTCAACATACATTCATTGAAAACAATCTATTTGGCAGACATTCTACTAAATTCTGGGGATACACAATGGTAAGCTGAATACATACTCCCCTGGCTCATTGGAGCATACAGTCTACTTGCAAAGACCATTATTAATCAAATACAGAAATGAATGTCAGAAGTAAAATAAAATGTTTTTATGTGAGTGAATAACAAAAGAAAAATTTAAACTGGAGTATAAGAAACTCTTCCTTAAGGAAACAACAATTGAAACAGATCTGAAGGATGAGTAGGTACTTAAAGCATAAAGTACTCGTAGAGCTCAGAATTTCCATAGGTCCACAAACACTTAATTGCCCATGTAAATCAGACAAAAAGCAAAGGGGAAGTATGTAAATAGCTAAATATTTACCATTTGTAATATATATGCATCAGGCACTATGCTTATAAAGCTAAGAATATCATTGTGAATGACTCCTGTTCCTTTTATAATTGAGCACTTTTGATTCAGATAATATAAACAAGGTATTTCAGGGTCCATCTTAGTAAGAATAGTGTTAATTCAGAGTAATGATAATTTAAAATGAGTCCCTTTGCTTCCATTATCACAGTATATAGTCCACACTTAATCGCCCACATGAAAATCTACCTTTCATGGTTAATCTGTATTGTTGATTTCATTTGACTATGTTCTTTCTTCTTTTACTGACCTTGTGAACAGGTCAAAGACATTCAGTATTATCAGTGGTGAACAATTGCAAATTAGGGAAATAGCTTTTTGTAAATAAAATATTGATATTCCAAAAAGAAATAATACTGAATTTTTGGAGTTTATACTTTGGAGTTTATCTTTTTGCTGTCATTCATCTGTTGTGGTAGTGAACTTGCCTATAGATAGAAAGATATAATTAGTCCTTTTGATTAACTAGTTTTAAATGAGTAGACATGCAAAATGGCACTTAAAAGTTTGGTAGGTAGATTATAATTGTTATATTCTCCTTTGTATTAGCCTGTCCTTTCTATTTAGGTAATATTATCTTGATTTGGGCACTGAACTCATTTGTGGCAAAGGTAATTTTTCTGAGATACTGAGTTTATTAACAGTAGGATCTAATGGAATGCTGTCAAATATTCAGATTAATGATAATTTAAAATGAGTCCCTTTGCTTAAAATAAACTTCCTGCTCATTAATCACTTTGAAATAAATTATCCTTAAGAATTCAACTGAAAAAATCCTCTTGGGGCTGTAGCTTTTTAGGATTTGGGGGAAAATATAGCTTGAAAATGAACAAAACAATGAAAATCATACCAACTGTTAACATTCATGTATATTCTTTTTAGAACCCACATGTGCTACTTTTTCACTTTAAAACAATCTGTTGCCTCAACCAGCCCTTTCTTTCCACCCTAGTCATCCCTCAGGCTTATCACCTGTAGCAGTTTCTTTCTGGGGACATTTGTTCTTTCTGTTTTCCATAAACTGAATGTTCTTCTTCCTAAGAATATCGAAAAACTATTTATAATTCAAGACCTAGTTAAAATCCCTCCTCCTAGTTAAATATCTCTAGTATGATACCCGGCTTTCCGGCTCCACAAATTCTAGTTGCCCTAGTCTTTGGAGTCCTCCAAGACAACTGCATCAGTCTTTCCATTGCTTTAATTTCTAAACTGTGCATATCAATACAAGCAACACTGTCTAAAATTCTCTAGATATTTTCAGAATATCGCACTCTAATTCTTTACATTTTTGATGGCTTCCCTGCAGATGGTGATGGAGTTATGTGCAGCAGGTTCAGTCACTGACGTTGTGAGAATGACTAGAAATCAGAGTTTAAAAGAAGACTGGATTGCTTATATCTGCCGAGAAATCCTTCAGGTGAGTTTTCATGTAATCATTCTTCTCTGGTCTTGAAATAAAAATAACCTAGGAGGCATGTGTACAGTGTAGTCTATATCACATATATGATTGTTCAAGAATTTTAAAACCAGTGGACACTTGTAGTTACAGCTACTTAGGAGGCTGAAGATGAGGAGCACTGTAAATTCAAAGTCAATCTGAGTGACGTAGCAAGACTTATTTCAAAATAAGAAAAAGGACTTGGGAAATATGAAAGTCCCGGTTGAATCCCCAGCACCAAGTAAAAGAGGGACAGAGACAGAGAGAGAGAAAAGGGGAAGGAAAGGAGAGAGAAAGAAAGAAGGAAGGAAAGAAAGAAGAAAGAAAGAAAGAAGGAAAGAAAGAAAGAAAGAAAGAAAGAAAGAAAGAAAGAAAGAAAGAAAGAAAGAAAGAAAGAAAGAAAAACAGAAAAGAAAGAAATGAGAGAGAGAGACAGGGAGAGAGAGAATTATAACATTTGGGTCAGAGAAAATGCATACAACTTAGGAAAAATCAAATATTGCGTGTGTATTCTTCAATTTTATGTTGGACCACAACATGTGTTACCAGGTCCTTCCAACTCATAGGCATTAATGGCTGTCACATTCAGATTACTGTGTTCAGTTTATCAATGATTTTGGAGTTATAGTTCTTTCCTATTTTCTATTTCCTTTATTGTGGTGTTGAGGATTGAAAAACAGGCATCACCTGTGCTAGGTGAATGTATACTGTTATGGCTATATCCCCGCACTAGAGTTCATTTTAGAAAAAGCATAGCACTATCATCATAGATTACAAGGACCTGTAAGAAGTCAGTATTCTGACTTCTCAAAAAATTTTTAACACTCAATTGCATGACAGCAACAGTCTTCTTACCCTACCAAACTGTTTTTTTCTCTGTGGTTTAAGTGCTTAGTATCACACAACAATGGCATTAACAGAAATGAATAGCACCATTCAACATTTTTATAATATCCTTCCTCTAATATGATTACACTCATTTGTGAAAATAATGTGAAAGTCTAAGTGTGTGCACTCTACTGAGTTTAAATTATATTTCATCATGTATTAAGCCATGTGGCCTTGAGGCAGCTACTTAATTTCTCCAGTCTCGCTTTCATCATGCATATATGAGATAATGGTTACTGGGATTTTCCTCAAAGGATCACTGTGACTTAATAACTTATTCCATACAAAGCATTTAGCAAAATATCTAGAAAACAATAAGGGTTCAAAAAATTTTAGTTGCTTTTGCTATTACTTCTATTATTCATTCCCAGTTAATGTTTAGAGCAAACACACAGCAGCCTAATACTACATACTATGCCATTAATTTAGCTGGGTCATGGGTTAAATTTAGTGGTGAATGGACGGGGGCCAACAGGGTAAGCCAAAACAAATTACAAATATTTTAAAATGAATTTCAATATTCCCTCAAATACTCAGCCTACAAGGCTGACTGAAAATATTTTGGACTACACAAACAGTTGGATGATGAACAGAGAAAAACTATGTCTGAGCTATGATATGGTCAAGATGTGCAGTTCTTTACTCTTATAGTTACTTGGAAATATGGAAGTTAAATAGGAGGGTAAAATGGCCCAAATGTATACACATATTACTTTCTGGTGTTCTGTTCTTTCATGGGTTTCTTGGTGTATTTTCCTTTCTTTATGGCCAAAACTACAGTTTCTGGGAAATTGTTGTAGCAATTCCAGCCTAAAGGAAGAATTTTGTCTGAAATCTCAAATCTGGGTCATTTCTTACCAAATATTTTCCCAAAAATACAAATAGTACCAGAAAAGTGAAAAATACATACTGATGTGACTTTTCTTTTTGTATATATGTATATATTAATGTATATATACAGGGGTTAGCTCACCTTCATGCACACCGAGTAATTCACCGGGACATCAAAGGTCAAAATGTGCTCCTGACTCACAATGCTGAAGTAAAACTGGGTAAGTTTATTTTTGCAGTGTATTATATTAGACCCAAAACACTTTAATTGAGAAAAATCCATTAATATAACTGCCTTCTTTCATGTCTCTGATAATATCCTTTACTTATTTGAGCTGGGATTTCTGTACCTGAAAAACTAGTCAAAAAAATTTATTTTTTTTATCAGTACCAGGGATCAAACTCACGACCACACACTGTCAAGGCAGGTGCTTATGCCACTGAGCTAAATCCCCAGCCCAACTAGTCAAATTTTTAAAATTTGTTTGTGAAGGGAGTTGGAATGCAACTAATCAGTTCTTTGAAATTAGGTAAATAAAAAAATTGTTTTTTGACTTTTATTTATACATGTTTGCATACATGCTTACATTCACTGTTGGGAATTGGTACATGTACGTAGCCAACTTAAATTTCTATCTCCCTTCTATGAAGCTCTATTTTATTTTTCCAGCATCAAATTTATTCATATATCTTATAAAACCTTATTAAGTTTTATTAACAGACTAAAACCAGACTAATAAGCCAGAGAAGATATGAAATGTGTAATTGGCAATATTATCTTTTGGTCTTTGTTTTGCCCTCTATTATAGATAGCTATTAGAGTTATTTTGGAAAGTGAATTTAGTATTTTACCATGTACAAATGTACATGTCTTGGACTGGTATTTTAAAAAGTTTTTCCCACATTCACATTATATTTTTCCATGAATATCAAATTATTTTAAATTACATAAACACAAATTGCTGCTTTGCAGTTACCTCTCAAATACTTAAAGAAATTGTATTAATCAGAAATGTTTTTTTGGGGGTGGGGGGCTGCCAAGGATCAAACTCATGACCTTGTGCTTGCTACGCAGGCACTTGTGCCACTGAGTTAAACCCCAGAAATGATTCATTAATGCTATCCAAACTAAATTCATAAGTAAAAGTCAAAAAAGCAGAAAGTCTCTAGATTTCTATTCCAATATGTAGAATGTTATAATTTTTAAAAACAAGCACAAACACACACAGAAATTGTCTGTCAGTTCCATAGGGAATAATATTTTGTAATTTTTGTCCTTATATATACATACATACACACACACACACACACACACATATATATATATATATATATTTCAATTATTGTTTTTTTAATAATACCATAAAATATGTCAGTACCATATAAGGACAGATAACCTCATTTATATGAACATATCATCTAATTATCTGTATTATTTTTCATTATATCAAATATTTTTGACATATCCTTTAATATAAATTCAAGATATTTTCCCTTTTTTGCTAAACTAATACAACTAAAGTAGAGATTTTGAACATTTACTAAGAATATTTTTCATTAGACATTTGTAAAAGAAGTATGGAGTAGTAATTTTTCTTGAAATAAATGGGTGTCAAAAAATATGCTATTTCTTTTGTATCTAAAAGCTACAAATCCAGTGACATAACTTTGCAAATCTGCATTAAAAACATAAGATGTATATAGATTTCTAATTCCAATGTACTGAGTAGATAGTCCACATTTAAGCTAAGCATTTAGCATATGCAAAGTACAACACTATGTTCATATTAATTTGCTGGTCATAACCATTTGCAACACAAATTACAAATAAGTAAAAACCAATAAAATAACTGTCATCAAGTGCTTGTATAAAATTCTATTTATTTTACACTGAGGGAAACCTTTTATTGCTGGATTATAATTTAATCCAGTTTATTTTACATATAATCTTTTCATAGTGTATTTAGATCTCTCAGATCCTAGCTTCATTTTGTCTTGCAGTGCTGGAGATTGAATCCAGGACCTTGAACATGCTAGGCACACCTGTACCACTGAGCTCAACCCCACCCTGATCATAGGATATTTACAAACCACATAATGAGAAAGTTGCAGAAGGCAAAACTAATGATAGCCAAAGGAAATGACAGAGAGAAAAAAGAGAGGAAAATTTTTATATGGTAGTTATACTTAATCAATAATATCCATATTCCACTCCCCAAAGTTATTAAAGGTTAAGTTGGGCCATTTTTGAAGTTTCAGCTTCATTTTTTATCTTAATTCAGGTTTTCTTTTTCTTTTTGTTTTTCTTCCCTATTTTCTGTTCATCGCTGTTTTTTCCCCAGTATTTTCTCCTTTTCTTTTATTTATTGCATGTATGCCACATATTAGCTTCTGGGATTTATAGTTATTTCTTGGTCCTTAAAGTTGACCATTAGGGCTAGTGGGAATGCTGGTTTAACCTATTCATGAACAAAGAGAGAGGGAGAGGGAGAGAGAGAGAGAGAGAGGAAGGGAGGGAGGGAGGAAGGAAGGAAGGAAGGAAGGAAGGAAGGAAGGAAGGAAGGAAGGAAGGAAGGAAAGAAGGAAGGAAGGAAGGGTCTAGATAATGAAAATATGCAACAACAGATAGTGATCTTCACAATACTTTATAATACTTTGAACTTTTTCTGTTAGGATTAGATCTTTTGCTAAAGATTGCCTTAAACTACTAGGTTTTTACATTTTCTTTTAAATTCCTCAAACTATTTTAAGTCAATTTTGTTCATCTTTCGCTGGATTCCTGAAGACCATTCTCAATTAGAAAATATACTTCATTTTTAAACTCTGTCTTAATTTTATAAATAACCTAAGTCTACATCAGTCTTTTTATGTCTGTTTGTGAGGATACCACACTAAATATTTTTTTATAAGTATCACACAGATGATTAGAAAACTGAATCTTTATAGTGTAAGCTAAGATATAGAGACCACAGTAAATATTTGCATCAAATTCAGAAGATGAGAGTAAGAATTTAAACTAAATTCGTTCAGAAGGGTTATTTTGCTTTATAAGTGTGACAGTACTTTATGATTTCATGAGTGCAGTTTCTAAGTCAACTGCTATTAGTTTTCTGAGATATCGCTGAGAGTGCTGTCCTTCCTCCACCTTGGTGGCAGTTAAAAACAATATGTATGTTATCACATCAGAGGTTCAGGGTATACCAGTGGGACTGTATTTTTAACATTCATGGTAAATATTCAGCCAAACCTACTGTAGATAATGGCCTTGTGAAGTCTCATTCCAACAGAAACAAACACTTATTTCCCAGTGTTTCTGGAGTAGACTTCATGATAGTTTTTTGGGCTGGAATGAAAAATATGTCATCCACTGTAATTTTTTGTATTAACTTTCCAAGTTAAAGCAGTAACTTATTGAGCTTTTGTTCCTTTATAATTATTTTGACATATTCTGATATTTGCAGTGGATTTTGGAGTGAGTGCCCAGGTAAGCAGAGCTAGTGGAAGGCGAAATAGTTTCATTGGGACACCATACTGGATGGCACCAGAGGTGATTAACTGTGATGAGGACCCAAGAAACTCCTATGATTACAGAGTAAGTGTGAGGATCCAAACAGAAGGAATCAAAAGTTTGAGAGGATTTTTGACTAATATTGCTTTTTACTGATCAAATAAAAGAATACTAAGCAAACAGCAGTTCTTTTCATATTCACTCTTCTATTCCTGGATGTGTTTTGACAGTATGCATAAAAATAATATTTTATAAGAATGTAGACAAAGTAAACCATGAAGAATTATTGGAAAGCAGAATGTCTAGGTCACATTGCTTGTAATTTCTCCATAAAAATATTGTATTATGTGGCTTTGAATGAAAAATTACCTTCCAGGGTTTGTGGGTTTTACAAACTCAAAAATGAATAAATGTTAAACCAATGATTAATACCCATAATAACTTAGCTCCAAAAAGAAAAAAATTTGATTATTTAGGTTATGGAAAAAATCCTTGGGGCATGGTCCATTTCTAAAACCACAGGAAAATCAGTGGAATAGATAAATTAAGTAAAATTCATACTATGTATTAAAATTTCCACTGCAGCTGCAATATGAACAATATATATCTTTATATGCACTAAAAACCTGATGTGGAAATAAAGAAAACACTGCATTTTCTCTAGACTGGAAAATCTTCACTCATTCTCCATATTATAAGTCAACCAAACAATTCATTGCGGTCTCCTGTATGGAACCTAATACTAACTATTTGAAGTTGATTAATTTAAGTTTCATCTTCTTTTCATTTTCTTAAATGTCCTCTCCTTGACCTTCAAGTATTTATTTACTAAGAGCTTATTGCATGTTCACTCTGATACTAGGACCTCTGGAGAATAAAAAAACATACAGTTCTTCAAAGGCCTTGCCTAAAAAATTGTACTTTATTACTGTATATATTTTACTCTCTTCCAAGGACTTTCATTGGTATTATTTATTTTTTAAGTTTTTAACCCTATGTACCCAAAAGAAAGCTTAAGCTTAGACTATAACAAAACTGAAGATATTTGTAAATAGGGCTGCCAAATTTCATTTATACTATTTAGGAGTCATCCAACCAGTGTACTTCTAGCACTATGCCCTTTATATGTTCTGAAAAACACAGTATAGTTAATAGTGGTGAGGATAATTTCCAAGATCTCCATAATTCTAATATCTATGTACTATATTATAGATACTACTAAAATATTTATATTTCCACATATAAATATATTAGCTAGCACATACTTCTTTTTATATGTAATATATGATGTCATGTATTATTTGGTAAATTGTTAAATGTATGCTTATATACTACTATCAATATACAATATATTTTTATATTAAGTGAGTGTATGCCTATACATAAAAGTACACTATTTCAAGGGAGTGACTGCTGTTATAATCAGCATTTTTCATAGATAGAAATTGAATTATCAAGATTTAAATCATTTGCCCAAAATCATACTGGTTGTATTAGAACTTCTTTATGACAAATTCCCTTTGATATTCCAGGTAACAATACAATGGTAGCACATGTGAGACCAACTTACCTTGTGCCTAACCTCATTCCATATCAAGCCATTATGTTGTGCAGTACTGGATGGTCACAAGCTCAAATAATATCTTCTTACAGTGTCAGTGTATAATGACTCTTCCATAAAGAAGACACATGAATTGGCTCTGGCATTGATATTTCTATAAGACTGTTTTGAATTTCTTAATACCACCAATCTCTCATTTTTAAGTGACCTATTTTTGGCCATCTTTTCCTTTGCAGAGTGATGTGTGGTCCGTGGGAATCACTGCTATTGAAATGGCTGAAGGGGTGCCTCGTGAGTAAAAATCTTTCACATTTGTTCATGGCTGAGGAAATATACATATAAATCTGTCTTCTGGAAGAAAATCAAATAATTGTCTTAGGTTTTATTGGTCAGAGAGTTGTCACACTATGTGCAAGACTATAAATGGTGATCCCATTTCAGTGATTACCAGATGTGTTGGTTGGAATTGCCATATTTGAGCCAGGCATATGCCTATAATTAAAGAAGGAGGTGACACTATAAGCTCAAGGCCACCCTGGTCTCCATAAGAGGGGCCCTGTTTCAAAAAAATGAAAAGCAAATTGCCAGATTTGGATAAAAACAATTTGTGCTTTTTCTTATGATAGCTTGTGTTAGGCTATGTGTTATTTCAATTTAACCTCAGCAGTGCTAGGTCTTGCTATTGTTCAGCAACAAGCACCTAAGGTGTTCCAATCTACACTGACCAGTGGAAAATTTAAGTTTCAGAAAATTTATAGTCACACACTACTACTGCTTCAGGCTATGGCAGATGGAAAAAAAATCCTCCAGGTGTTCATTTAAATTGAGTCAGTCACAAGAAATGTTGGGTATTAAGCTTTGTTTGGTGTTTTTTTTTCAGTCAGTCCAGCTCTCTCTTGGTCCTTTCTTTGCTCTGTTTTTTCTGTTGTATTCACCACTTCTTTATCATTTAAATGACCAAGCAACAGCCTGTTCTCTTAAAGCAATGCTTTATGGTAGGAAAGTGAAAAAGGATTGGGATCATTGGTATAAATGATTTATATCTATCTAGTACATGACTCTATAATTTGCTGTTCTCAATATTTACATCTTAAAGTATAAATGATAAAGAATTAATAGTAAGTTATGTGAGAAGTGAGAGAAAAAAGCCTTTAAGAATTGTGTGGAAAGACTTCTTTGTATCCCCTTTTCCAAACATCCTGTATATTCTCATATTCTTGTATGTTCTATCTTCATACCATCCACCCACCATACTGTGCAAACTTGAAATATCTTAGCATTGGGTTACAAAATCAATGGGAAGAATTTCAGGAAATACACATAGTGGTAATATAATTGTTTCCAATTTATGGTGCTCCTTGGAATACCAAAGAAGATTTGAAATAAAGTTAGAACAGATGTAGAAATCAGTCTTGAAATAAGACTAAGGAGATGCAAACCCTATCTTCTGATTTTTTTTTTGTCTAGAAAACATGTTTTAATTATGTTAGGTTGAGTAGTAGAGCAGCTACTGCTTCTGATGGTACTTCTCCAAATTCTCTATCTTTTATATTCTCTCTCTCTCTCTCTCTCTCTCTCTCTCTCTCTCTCTCTCTCTGTGTGTGTGTGTGTGTGTCCCTGCCTACTCCCTCCATCCCTCCCTCTCTTTCCCTCCCTATCCCTTTCGTTTCTTTAAGTGTACAATATAATAGGTCATATTAGTATTAATACATAAATTTGGTTAGGATTCATTACTTTATTAAGTAGTTATGCAAGATGCCTAAGTACATCTTTTTCCCCATTGCTTCAATGTGCTTCTAACAAAATCTTTCCCTAAAAGCCCAGTTTTTTTTCCAAAAAATGAGAGGAAATGAAATGATGAACAAATTCACAGAAAGAATGCAGAGGAGTTTGGCACAAAGTATGCAAATGGCAAGCTTCTTGCAAAAGATTAGTGAAAACCACCATATTCTAAACTCACAAAGGGGGAATATAAAGCCAGTTTGTCTGGATAAGTAATTGAAATGGTGCAGCTTTGATCATGAGTAACTCTAGATAGCTGCCTTGCTAAAACATTTCTTTTTCAATAATTTCTATTATTGCCTGGAGCTATGCACAAAAATAGATTGTCATCAGTTCAACTGTGTCAGTCTTTGGTTTATAGTTATTACCTCAGAAGAAATTATTTTCAAAAGTAACAGTTATCTGATAATATCCTTGAGAGCCAAAGAACAAAATAATCTCCCCTTGATCTTTATTTGGTAAGTATCTCCCAGAGATATATGAAAGGAGAATAAATTAACCATGGAAGTTTTAGAGAACTTTTTTTCTTTAAAAAGAAAAGTTTGGATCCTTGCACACCAGAACCTTCTCCATTCTTTATGTTGTTGGTAGGAATTTCAGCAATATGAGGACTGTTAAACCAAAGCAAGAACATTTGTAGTTGTCATTCGAACAGCATATTAAATGGTCAACAAATATTGTACAGAGAGTTAACTTCACTCTTAGGCAAATATGACTATTTCCTAGAAGCAAGTTGAGGTCAAGACTCATTCCTTGTAGTTTTGCATAGCAACTAATTTACCTTAATCTTACCTAATTTGGCATGCTTTTTGTTATTGTGGAAATTATTCTTCATATCATTAACACACTTGCTCATTATGTTGCTTCTATTGTTGCTTTTATGGTGTCTCTCTCACATCCCATGTCAATATTTACCTGACTGTCTCATGATTCAAATTTACCCCTATCCCATCAAGAACCTCATTTCTTCTGTATGCAAAAGATTCCTTCAGGTCTTAACAGACATTAGGAATAAACCATATTACTTAACCTAATCCAAAGTAAGCAAAGTTTAGTGTATCTCCAACTAAGCTGCGCTCAAGATGTGATATTTACAAGACATTTTGCTTTTCAAAGGAAGGAGCCTCTAATGGTGAAAATTTGGGCACTGTTATTAGATATAGATTGACGTGGGCACCTATTAACATTTCTAAAATTAAACAGTATAGGAAATCTTCCACAGCTGTTGTTAACATTGCTCCTTAGCTTCCCTATACATTTCAGTCTTCTATAAGCTTTTCCCTTCCACTAATGAAACCTTGATGAGACTACTCAGTCACTTTTGATTTCTAAAAATGTCAGCTAACTGAATGATGCTCAGATGTTAATAGATAACAAACATTTTGATATAAGTACAAAATATGCTCAAAGGACAGAACCTAATGATCAATCACACACAGTAAAAGAAATAAGACAGTCAGTATAATCCTGATCTTTTGAGCTTGGAGCTAATTCTTTGTTCAATTATTTGTATGCATGCAATTGAGAACAAAGCCTGACCTTTGAACAATTGCATTAGTTATTTTACCCTGGTAAAATAGCTTTGGGGAGGCAGCTTTATTGTATTACTATAAGAGGGCAACTTGACCCTGTGGTTTTCTGAAGATGCATTTTGAGAGAGGAAGGATGTTTCTAAAAGAATCATTTTGGAAACTGTCCTCACATGAATGACATCCTTATAGTGTGAAAAGAAATTTACACCATGGCTCTCTGTTAGGAACTGTTTGCACTGCCAGCTTTCTTTAATTAAAGCACAAGAAGGAATAAGTGAAGTGAGACAAATATTTAAACACTTAGAGAAAAGTCCAGAATTCCAAAATCAATGAAGTGATTAATCTACATAGCACATATTAGAATCAGCTATTTATGTATAGTAATATATAAGAACGAAAGAATGAAAGTTCCTTAGTTTGGAACAAACTTGAAGGGTCAGAAAGTGTAAGTATTTATTATATCATTAAATAGTATTTATTTAGCACCTGAAAAAATGCCAGACACTTTTACTTGCATTTAATATTTAATATTAAATATTCATAGCAACTCTTTAGAAAGGATTTCTTCTATATTCCCTGTTTGTCAGATGAAGAAGTAGAGGTATAAACAGGTAAAGGTCACAAACGTTGAGAGCTAACATTTGAACCCAGAGAGAACGTGTTCTTAACAACTATTTGTACTGTGTATACCTTTTTCCTAGATCTCTTAGCTTCCTAAACAGGTTCTTCCCAGGTCTGTAGACTCCTAAAGCATCCCTCTTTACCTATTACTGTGCTCAGGCACAAGCTGGGTTTATTTTTTCAATCTATAATCATATGTTCCACATTTTAACTTTAAATACCTACAATATGAAAACAGAAGAAGGTATTTTTCTCTCCTTTTGATTAAATTTTCTAATCTAATTCATCAACTACCCATTTTGAAAATGTTATTTAATTTAATTTATTGCTCATTGTCACTCTTGGTAGTGGTAAAGCTTTAAAATCTTATACAATGTTTATGTTAAACTGACTTTTGCCTTTAGCTGTATGCCTTTGTATCTAATCACCTCACACAGTAATTTAGCAGGATATGTGAAAGAATACTGAAATATATTCCCTGTAGATTAAGAAGTGCATTCTGTAGTTAGCATTTTACTTCTCTCTAAATGTATTTATTTTCCTTTGCAGCTCTGTGTAACCTTCAGCCCTTGGAAGCCCTCTTTGTAATTTTACGGGAATCTGCTCCTACAGTCAAATCCAGTGGATGGTAAATAAATGTTTTAATCTCCTAAGAACGTTGATTAACATTTTTATGTAGCAAAATCTTCCTTCAATTGGTTGGTCCTGTTTCACCATCCCTGTTGAACAACATTTCCTAATTCCCAATATCTTAACTTGCAGGTCTAAATGACCAGTTTTCATTAGTCAATTAAAAATAAGCAATATTACCCATAGTTTATGACTATGGCACTACTGTCCAGTCATTAGAGGCCTTTTCAGTTGTTTTCATGGTAATGACATGGACCAAAGGCAACACTTTTTTAAGTTTTTCACTTTGCCTATGTAGGCTGGCATTAATTATTATATGCAGCACTATTGGTTGCCTCATTATGCTAAACATCCATAGACCTACAACAAAAGACTCATTCTTCCACTATGCTATAAATTAGAAAACTTGAAAGTTCTTCGCTCTAAAGCTTATTGGCCTAGTACCTCAAACTCTTGCATTATTCTTAGTATTTATTGCTTACAGTAGTAGAAATGATTACCATGAGTTCATAGCTGGAATTCTTTTTTAACTTTCTCCATAAATTATGGATTTGGGGTTACATGTTTCCATGGGTCACTTTCTAAGATTAGCTAATCCTGGTTAGTTAGTACCCAATTTTTGAGTTGTTACATTAATTATTCTGTAGTTAAAACTCAAAATAGTAAGTGAAATATTCAGGCTTCACTGACTGACAGTTGTGAGGGCAGCCAATCTGCTCTCACAAACTACATTACATTAACCACTTAACCATGAAATCACCATGTGAATTTTTATGATGTATGTGCTGCTGAGCTCACTGATATTTCTACTATTATCTAGGTAAAATGAAATGACAATGGTATAGACAACTCTTTCCAAAAATAGGACTTTCAGAGTGGCATGTGGGTAGGGAGGGAAGATATGTGACTGGATGGAAAACCTTCTTTTATCTGTCTGATTCATTTCTTTTAGGTCCCGAAAGTTCCACAATTTCATGGAAAAGTGCATGATAAAAAACTTCCTATTTCGTCCTACTTCAGCAAACATGCTTCATCACCCCTTTGTTCAGGATATAAAAAATGAACAACATGTTATTGAGTCATTAACAAAGCATCTTACTGGAATCATTAAAAAAAGACAGAAAAAAGGTAGAATTTGAGAAGTTTCATTTCACTGGAGTGAATATTTAGATGAACATAGAATTTATTCATTTATTGTGTTCAAGGACATTTTTTAAAATGTAACTTATTGATGTATTCAAAAGGAAAGAGGAACTAGTGAGGGGAGGGGAAAATGAAGGAATGAAAAATTTAAAAAAAAACAAAAATATTTTTAAGAATTAAAAGGAAAATTTCCAAGGCCTTTTGCATTTAGTTTTTCTAATAATTTGTTCTGCTATTCAATTACCCTGACTTGTGCAGTTCTATATGAGATTATTCATTACAGCCAGTTATATTTGGCAGTATTTATATGTATAAAGAAGTTGAAGGTCACAAATAAAATTTTGTAATGCGGTAATTCCTAACTAAAACTGATTTAGTTGACTGTATGGTGAAAAGTGAACTTATAATTAACTGTTTATTAACTGCTAATTTTGATGCAATGTTTGTACATACACAGCCTCATTCTACATTGTAATTACCAACTATGAGATGTAATTGAAGAGATTGTTCAAACAAATAGAAATAAGCTTCTATCTATTAGTGGTCAAAATGACAGGATAGATTATCATCAAATATAGGGGAAACTACTTGGGAAACTAACTTTGTGATGTGTGACGAAGTACACATTTAATTTCATGGCTTACACAAAGGGTCTAGAGTAATAATGGAATGGAAATGGGGGAAGTTAGACACATAGCAGGCATCCTCAAATCAACTGCAGGATGTATTACAATGCCGTGATGCTTTTTACATCTGCATGACAACATATACCATGTTTTCAAATGAAGAGAAGTTACAGTAAATTACGTACTTTTGGCAATGCAGTCATTGAACCATCACAGAGGCCAAATGGTCTCAAATGGGTGTAGCAAAATAATGCAGCTCCTTAATAATTGATTGATATCCAGCAATGCAACATTTCCAGAATGATACCCAGGGAAAAAAAATCTCATTTATATTGTGGTTACACTGTAGATGTAAATATGCTTATCCTAAACATTTTAATGTAGGAAATTCAAAAGAAAATTCTTGTGTGTAAGCTTCTATTTTTCAATAGTTATAACATAGCAAGAAATAAGCTAAATGTGTTAAAATGTATTAGGTGAAAAATCAAGAATTAAGATTTTAACTTCTCCTTGTATCCCAAGACATAATATTTTTATATGTGGTGCTCACAACTATAAGCGATGCCCACCAAACATCTGTAGTTTCTCTTTATCAATTTTAACTTTGTCTCTTTCACTCTTTTTTCTCTACCAGTAATTGGTTTTCTATATTTTGTTTTCTGATCCCAGATATATTTATCTACATGTAATAGCTGTATAGTGTTGCAAAAAATGAACCTAGAATATTGTCTGTTTGAAGCTAACCAATATGTTTAAAGGGCTATCATCTTTACTACTTTCAGATAATAAACAACTAAGGTAGATCATGTGTAACTCTGCTTAATATTTATGGATTATTTATTTCTTTTTCATATAAAGGTATACCTCTGGTCTTTGAAAGAGAAGAAGCAGTTGAGGAACAGTATACCATGAGAAGATTCAGGTGCGTTACACAAATTGAATTATAATTTGATGATAGCAATTCAAAGGATGCGCTTGATTACATACCATGGCCTTTGGCTCAAAATAACTTAATTCCTTCTGAATCATCCAAATAGCAGATCTCTATTTCCATAAGATACTGACTTGGAGATTTTTTATTACTACTCAAAATCTCCTTAATATGTGGCAATATAATGATCAACAAATTATTAGACTGTATTAATAATTTGATA
The DNA here is from genome assembly GCA_004027455.1 of Hydrochoerus hydrochaeris. Classification (NCBI taxonomy): domain Eukaryota; kingdom Metazoa; phylum Chordata; class Mammalia; order Rodentia; family Hydrochaeridae; genus Hydrochoerus; species Hydrochoerus hydrochaeris. Next base: position 220,018 of record PVLA01002401.1, on the reverse strand, counting down.
CATTGACATTGCAAATGTTACTTCCAGGAAATTTCAAACATTACAGAAATCATCCCAAAAATCCTTTCGTGAAAATATCTCTTGACAGAAAATATCCCTTTTAAAATAAAAGCAGTTTCCCTGAATGGCTCCAATCTACTGAAAATTCTAATTTGTATGTTTATTTCAGAGGACTCTCTTGCACTCATGAGCTTCTGAGATTGCCAACCAGCAGCCAATGCAGACCACTTAGAGTGCTGCATGGAGAACCTTCTCAGCCAAGGTGGTTACCTGATAGAGAAGAGCCACAAGTCCAGGCACTTCAGCAACTACATGGAGCAGCTAGGGTGTCCATGCCACTACAGGCTCAGGAAAATGCACAGAGGCCTCTACAAGGGCAAGCACAGGCATCTCAGCGTCTACATGGGTCTGCTCGGGTGTTCATGCCACTACAGGCTCAGGTTAAGGCTAAGGCTTATAGGCCTCTGCACATGCAGATCAAGGCATCTCCACGACTACAGAGGGCAGCCCGGTTGCTCATGCCACTACAGTCTCAGGGTAAGATACTTGGACCTCTACAGGTCCAGGCTCCATTACTTAAAACGCAGCAGCCTCAGGCCCTATCACAAACCCAGGAATTCAAACAACCTCAAGACCTGGACCAGGTACCAGAAGAATTTCAAGGACAAGGTGAGGTACCTGAACAAGCACAAGGACAAGGTGAGGTACCTGAACAAGCACAAGAACAAGGTCAGGCTGCTGAACAACTGCAGAGAGATAACCAGGTTCCTGAACAGCATCCAGAGCAGAACCAGGCACCAGAACTCCCAGAGGCACAAGAACAAGCTGCTGAGCCTGCACAAGCAGACTCTGAGGCAGAACCTGAGCCATTAAGGGTACATGCCCGGGTATTCCTGCCCCTACTGTCACAGAGCCACCATGTGCTGTTGCCACTACATTTGGATACTCAGGAGCTCATTCCAGTAGGAGAGCCAACTGAAGGGTCCCCTCGGTCACACAGCTGGACACTAGAGCGCTCAGAGGCAGTTAACTCAATTCAAGCACTGATAGATGGACTCTCAAAAGACCTGCTTCGAGCACCAGATGCTCATAACTCAAAGCCACTCGGTTTACTGCAAACCCTGATGGAAAACCTGTCATCAAATGTGTTTTACTCTCAACCAGAACAGTCAGAGAAAAAAAAATCCAAGGTTGCTGGTCTAAGGCAAGCACTTGCAAAAAGATTGTCACCAAAGAGGTTCAGGGCAAAGTCATCACCTGAAAAGCTTAAACACTCTTATTTAGGAGGCCGGAGGCACAGACGCCAACGCAGGTGGGAAGGCAGCTTTAACCAGCATAAGGCCGATATGAGACAAATTGAAAATGTAAGAGTTTTTATTATGTTTTATTTAATCAAAAATGCAGGGAAAATTTGCTAGTTCATGACTATATTTTTGCACTGTAAAACCTAATATTAAGTATTATATATCAGACATGAGAGTTTAACAATTGTGTAGTTTCTCTTATATGAGAAAGACAAGGTATAGATAAGTCAAAGAGCAAAATAAAAGACAGTATGGAACAAGGAGAGAAATCTTTGACAAATGAGAGGGAGATAGAAATGGTGGGGGCGGTGAAGAGAGTAAAAATGAAATATGATGCATCACATAAATGTATCTCATACCACAAAGAATATATTCATGATGTATCACAAACATGAACTAATAAAATAAATAAGTATTCCCTATATTCTAGAGGAGATTTACTAAATAATCTGTGCTTCAAAAGAAATATCATGATATTCCCAGATAACTGTGATGAAATGTGAAGAAAAATTGTTTGAATTATCCAGGTAATATATATATATATATATATATATATATAGCTTTAATTATTAGTTTTTTATTATTCCCTTAACCAATACAGTGACTTTATAGGCATTACTAAAATTATTATTTTTGATCGTTAATTTTTTTTTTTTTTTTTTGCAGTACCAGGAATCAAACTCATGACCTCGCGCCTGCCAGACAGGCGCTTATGCCACTGAGCTAAATCCCCAGTAGATCTTTAAATATTGTAATAGTTTAATACATTAAATATAATTCATTCTTTATTTCTCTAACCTGTAAGTTAACTAGTTCTTTGTTGCTATGGAATGTAGGACTTCACTATTTGACTGAATTATACTAAGTTTTGTAGTAATACTTAAAAATATGCTTAAGCCAGTGTTATGAGGGGTAAAAATTGGTTTCCAAAATATTTTGAATATATTTATCATATTTATCTCACTAATCAGCTAGTCTTCTTACATAATAACAGGGCTGCACAAACCATGAAATAGTTGCAAGTTTGTGCACTTTTGAAATGTAGAATACAATGCATTAATTTCTGTGTCATTAAGAATAGTAAAAGTTTATTCTTTCAAAACCTCCTAATAAAAGTATATAATTTGACTTGAGTTGTTGAATTAATCTGACAACACTAATCTTAAAAAGAAATTTGAGAGCCTGATAAACAATTTAATGAGGTTAGACAAGATTAAGAGAGCAGTTGTTTTCTTATACTTTTCAGCACCCATTTCTATAATAAAATTATTGTCAGGATCCTGAATTAAATCCCATTATCCACATCTACCTACCTAATAATATTTGATATAGTAACTAAAGAAGAACCTTGTATTTATTTGTAGATAAATGCTACAGCACATTTTTGGTAAAATGAGGCCCTGATTCCCTTTCCTCACCTTGCACTGAAAAAAGAAAACACATGCGATTTACAAAGCTATCCATTCTCTACAATTTCTGTTTTGCTTTACTACAAAAATATTGTAAAACTTGTCTATTCACTTGGAAATGTTATTTTTAAAATAATCTAAGTGTACCTATTTCTTAGTTTGTGACCATTATTAAGCAAATTACAATGAAAAGTTCATACTTTGAACTTTTGAAATATGTTTAAAATTTGGATCTAAAATAATCCACACATGTATAACAGTGAAGTTGTACTATTTACTAAAAACAGAGAATTATTTAGGTTTGGGTTTACTGGGACAATTAAACAAATACTAATTCCTTGGTATGTTTAACACAGCCAGAAAATAAAAGGCCTCAAAAGGGAAATGTATACCTAGCTTCCATAATATAAATAAAAAGGAACCAATGATGGAGAAGGGCGATAGTATGGGTCCAGAATGATTACATTTACTGAATATTAAGGCATATAATGACTAGTCTCTATGAGCCCTATTTGTCATTCATTGTTTTTAATACATACGTGGGAAGCCATTTAAAAATAGAAGAAAATGTCAATAAATAATACCAATACCTAAACTACTGGCCCTTGTACAGATATTTTTATATCTTTATGTGTGGTCTTTAAGGGATATAAAATTAAAAGAAAATTGCTAATACTGTAATCAAAGGCTTACATTTCTTGACATCTGAAATTTTATTAAAATTTTGTTATATATATATATATATATATATATATATATATATATATATATATCTTCATCTCACCAGCAAAAAAAAATCGCATTTCTATTACATTCTTTCATTTGAAGAGATAACCTGGTTGGCTTAAAACAGAAAATAATTTTCTAATATCTTGAAGCTTAATTAAGGAGGAATATTTGCATCTTTGTGCTACAGATCTTCCATTGTTCAGAGGTCCAAACCAGAGGTGTAGCAGCTTACTAAATGTGAAAATTAATTTGGAGTTATAAGTTAATCAAGCCAGAGTTTCTTAATCTTGAACCCATAGAGGAACTTTAGGAAGTCAGGAGTCCCCCTGAAAAGGCATGTAAATATGTGTGTCTATATGCAGTTTTCTATAGACAGTTTGTGGCATTTCTTAGATTCTGAAAGGAATTCAGATGGAAAAATGTATAGAAACCAATGATTAAAATAATTTTAATATTTGAAAAGTATACTGTTAATATTTATTAGGATGATGCAGTTGGTAGGTCCTATTATTTGCATTTAAAATATTTGTACTGATTTTTTGTCTCAAAGGACAATGCTGAAGAATCATCAGATAATGATGAAGTGTTTCATGCAGTTCAAGCAGAAGTCCAAATAGAACCAGTGCAGCCTTACATTCCAAATCCCCCAGAAAATGAGGTAAATTTAAAATACTGTGTTATTATAAAGTAAACAAATATACAAAACAGTGGTTCTTAAACATTGAGTATTATAAAAAGTTTTTGTTTATCATATAGATTGTATCATTCAATATTTGACTTATTATAAATTGAAAACAAGAAGCTAAAATATGCATGAACTCATTTAGAATGTAATAAAACTGGGACAAATCTTATATGTTAACATAATAATATTTTAAAGAATAATATCTATAATTTTCAAAAGCAAATTTTGGAGATAATGTCATTTTTAAATATTTTTTCAGATATCTTTATTCTATCTCATTTAATGGAAAACAGCTGGACACTCATATTTGTTTCTGAATTTAATGTAATGTATGTTCTTTTGGTTGAAATATATGAGTAAACACTGCCTTCTCATGTATAGGTAGTTGTAAAAGGAGAATTCTATTGACTTTTCTTAGATTATCCTTCATATTCTTTGATAAAATGCCCAATCCAGAAAACTGGACTCTAAAACCATATTAATGAAATCTTGTATAATTAGTATATTCACATCTATTGGTCAGTCTTGTGCAGTGAATAGATAATTTGTTTAAAAGCTTTTATTTTTGTCTTTATTTACAATTTGGATTTCTCATACAATGTGATAACAAATACTATCAAAGTTTCAAGGGAAAAAAAGAACTCTTCTACATTGTTAGTGGGAATGTAAATTGGTGCAACCATTAGGGAAATCAGTAAAGAGAGTCCTCAAAAACTAAAACTAGGAATTACATTTAATTCAACTATTCCCCTTCTAGGTATCTTCCTGAAAGAGTTAAAGGCATCAGGTTACAGAGATACATGAGTACCCAAGTTTATAGCAGCAAAATTCATAACTAAATATAGGAAGCAATTTTTGTGCCCAACAACAGATGAATGGCTTAAAAAATGTTGGTATTTATACAGAGTGGAGTACTTCTCTGCCAGAAAGAAGGATTAATTTGAGTCAATTTTAGGAAAATGTATTCCCTTTGAGAGCATAATGTTAGATAGGTTAAATTCTTATATAGACAAGTCAGTATTATCATAGCTAGTATTCACAGCAGTCGGCTATTGAAGAAAAGTTTTGGTCACTAAGAGATGAGGCGAGTGTGTGAAGAACACAGAGTCTTGTTTTATTCATGTTGAGGCAGGAACCTCACTGCTGTTCCTATCAGCACAAGACTCGCTTTAGCTCAGAATGATTTACAGGTGTTGTGATGTCATTTATGAGCAGTTCTTTTAAATACAACACACCCACATACTAACATTCTACTAAGATGAATAACTGAGATTATTGCTTTGTAAATACTAATCATTCATACAAGGAGCATGAATTGGAGTGTATCATTTAGTGAAATGAGACAGTATGTCTATCTCTCTGCCTTGGTAAATGACTTTACTTGTATTCTCACACAATAAGCATGAACCATAAGCTGGACAATTCAAGGAGCTAAATTTCATTTGGAATACATTGTGTGTTTTAGTGTAGGCTGTTCTTGCTAATTATTTTCCTCTTCTCAGTTTTCAATAGAAATGCAGCCAACTCATACGAGGCCTTCCCTTTCTTACTATTGGCTATTATCTTTGTATTTGCTACTGTCAATAAAATTCCTGAGGTGTTTGTGGAAGTGCATACCTGTATTTCCAGCCACTCTGTGTGCTGAGGCAGGAGGATCACTTGGGCCTGGCAGTTCAAGGCAGCAGCTTACAGATACCACTATCTCATAAATAAATAAATAAATAAATAAATAAATAAATAAATAAATCCTTGAGATTGCTTACATAAACTGAAAAGTATAATGCCAATTAACTGAATTGAAAGTAGAAAAATTTAGTCAGGCAGAGGTATCTTACATATGGATTACCAAATATCTGGTTATATTTAGAAACACTCAGTAAAAACAGATGAAAGATTGGCAGCACTATGTCAGGTGTTTTGGCACATTGCCTGTAATCCCAGCACTCAGGAGGCTGATGCACGAGGGTCACTGAAAGTTTGAGGCCAGGCTGGGTTACATAATGAGTTCATGACCAGTCTGAGCTACACAGCAAGAACTTGTCTTAAAGAGTGAGAAGGAAAGAAAGGATGGAAGGAAGGAAGGAAGCAAGGAAGGAAGGAAGGATAAAAAGGAAGAAAAAATTGGTAACACTATTTCTTATCAATTTGTCTTTTGGATTGTAAAGGCATCCTTGAGAGATCACTTCATCAGAGAAAATAGTGGAACAGTGTAGAAGTTGAGTACAGTTTATAGAAACTGTGGAAGATTTTATCAACATGAAGATGCTAGCTAATTTTTAAAAAGTGTAACATACTGAATTTTTTCTAAAGAATCTAGTGTCACTGTCTCGTTGTATGTTAGAATAATTTTTAGTAGATAAAAACTATTGTAAATAAAGAATTAGGATGGAAAACTAAAGAGGCAAGACAAATTCCACTGTCCTCTCAATGTTTGTAGAAAGTAAATCTGTCCCATTTACAGAAACTAGTTCATTATTTGTGCTGTTTTATGAGTGTTTGGCAGAATTGGATAAATATATAATTGGTAAAATTCAAATTAATTTGTTTGGAATAAAAATGAAAAACATGTTGCAATGCTATAATAGCATATTTTAAAATTCAAAAGTTTTCTTCAAGTTCGAGACTAGCCTGGGCTACAAAGTGAGCACAAGGCCATCCTGAAGTGAATAGTGAAACCCTGTTTCAAAAAGTTAAAAAAAAAAAAAGAAAAAATTTTCCTTTCTTTACTTTTTTATTTAAAGAGAAAAAAGCAGAAAAAGGATAGAAATATTACAGAATTTCAAGAAAAGAAGATAAACAATAAGAAATCACTAGTTGATAAATTACATATAGTTCTTTTAGAAACAGTTTTTCAAGTTACAAAATTAGAGCACACAAAGTGGCCAGTAAAGCAGTGAGAGTGCAAACAGATCTGTTCAACAATCCAACAAGAACCTAGAAATATGGTCATCAATCCCACACACCTAAACATACATGCAGCTATATCTTTTATAGCACTTCCTATTTCCTCTTTTTTTACAATAGCAATTATACATTTTTAAAATTTTATTTAAAAAGAAGAAAAAAAGGCGAAACAGAAAAAAGGGTAACAAGAATACAGAATTCTAAAAGAAAGAAAGAAAGAAAGAAAGAAAGAAAGAAAGAAAGAAAGAAAGAAAAGACAAAAAAGGAAAGTGAGAAAAAAACCCCACCAAGAAATCACTAGTTTATAAATTACATATTGTCATCTTGGATGTAGTTGTTCAAGTTACAAAGTTAAAAGGTACACTGTAGACATTCAAACAGTCAGTCTACAAACAGTTCTGCTCAAAGATCCAACAAATATTCAGTAATATGCACATCTATTTTACACACTCAAACATACATGCAGTTATATCCCTTAGAGCACTTTCTTTTCCTCTCTTTTTTACAATAGCAATTACACATTTTGGTTTTATTACACTTGTAGTTCTTATTTACTTTTTACACTAGAGACACAATATATTTATAAAAATGATTCTTATTTATTTCAATAATGAGGATAGTGTCAATTTTTCTCCATTTACCTATGAAGGCCTCAAGATCATCATTTTTTATAGCTGAGTAATATTCCATTGTATAAAAATGCCACATCTTTTTCATCCACTCTGCAGTTGATGGGCATCTTGGTTGTTTCCAGGATTTAGCTATCACAAATTATGCAGCTATGAACATGGGTGCACATATATCACTGTGATATGCACTTTTCAGTTCTTCTGGGAAAATACCCAGGAGGGGAATAGCTGGATTGAATGGGGCTTCTAATCTTAGGCTTCTGAGAAATCTCCATACTGATGTCCATAGCGGTTGCACCAGTATACACTCCCACCAACAGTGGAGCACTGTTTCTTTTTACCTGCAGCCTCACCAACATTTGTAATAGTTGATTTCTTGATGGCATCTATTCTTTCCAGAGTGAGGTGGAATCTCAAAGTTGTTTTAATTTGCATTTCTCGAATGACAAGTGTTGGAGAACATTTCTTCATGTACTTATTTGCCATTTGTATATCTTTCTCTGAGAACTGTGTGTTCATCTCAGATGCCCATTTTTGGGGAGGGTCTTTGAATTTGGGGGCTTGATGTTTTTGAATTCTTTATGGGTTCTGGACACATTTGATGATTCTTTGAAGTGTTTCCCATGCAGTTTGCATTTTGTTCATGCATTCTCTGCCTACCCCTATGTCTCCATGAATTCTACCTACCTTGTGTTCCAGTAGATTTAGTGTTTCTGTTTTAATATTTGTCTTTGATCCATTTAGACTTTAGTTTTGTGCATGGTGATAGGCTTGGATCTAGATTCAGTCTTCGGCATGTAGAGAGACAATTTTTCCAACACCATTTATTAAAGAGACTATCCTTCCAGTGGCATGTTTAGCCCCTTTGTCAAATATTAGGTGGCAGAGTGTCTTTGTAGTTGTGCTTGCATTGTCTAATCTGTTCCATTGATCCTCAGGTCTATTTCTTTGCCAATACCAAGCTGATTTTATCACTGTGGCTTTATAGTACTGTTTCAAGTCAGGAATTGAAATGCCTCTTGCCTTGCCTTTGTTGCCTTTGCTATTCTAGGTTTCTTCTGTTTCCAAATGAATTTTAGGAGTGTTCTCTCTAGATCTATGAGGTATGTCAATGGTATTTTGATTGGGATTGTGTTAAATCTTTATAACAGTTTTGGGAGTATAGCCATTTTCTCAGTGTTGGTTCTTCCTAACCAAGAGCAAGGAATGTCCTTTCATTTTCTAATATCCTCTTCAATCTCCTTTTTCAGCATAGTATAATTTTCAGCATATAGGTCTTTTACATTTTTAGTTAGGTTGATTCCTAAGTATTTCATTTTTTACATGTTATTGTAAAGGACAATATTTCCATAAATTCTGTCAGTGAGTTTTTGTTTGTGTACAGGAATGCTATTGATTTTTGAGCATTGAAATTGTATCCAGCTACACTGCTGAACTTGTTTGTTACCTCTAGCAGTCTTTTAATGAAGTTCTTTGGGTCTTCTATATAGAGTATCTTGTCATCTGCAAATAGTGATAATTTAACTTCTTCCCTTCCTATCTTTATTCCTTGTATTTCTCTCTCTTGTATGATTGCCCCAGTTAGTGTTTCCAGAACTATATTGAAAAGGAGTGGTGATAGTGGACATCCTTGTCTTGTTCCTGATTTTAAAGTGAAAGCATTCAGTTTTTGTCCATTTAATATAATGTTGGCTGTTGGTTTGTCATAGATGGCCTTTATAAGGTTGAGGTAGACGCCGTGTATTCTGAGTTTCTGAATGTCCCATGTGCAGCTGAGAAGAATGTGTATTCTGATGTGGTTGGGTGGAACACTCTGTAAAAGTCTACTAAGTCCAATTGCTCACAGGTATGATTCAGTTGTTATTTCTTTGCTGACTTTTTGTCTAGTTGATCTATCTCTTTGTGACAATGGGTTGTTAAGATCTCCTATTATAATTGTGTTCATGTGTATTTGGTTTTTCAGGTCCATTAGTATCTTATATAGTTGGGTGTTCCTTTATTTGTTGCATATATATTTATAATTGCTAGTTCTTCCTCTTGAATTTTTCCACAAAAAATATATAATGATCTTCTCTATCACTTTTAATCATTTTAGGTTTGAAGTTCACATTTTCTGCAAGCAGAATAGCTACCCCTGCTTTTGTCTGGGTTCCGGTTGCATGGAATACTGTTTTCCAACCATTGACTTTTAATCTATGAATTTCCTTTAGGGGCAGATGTGTTTCTTATACACAGCATATTGTGGTATCCTGCTTCTTGATCCATTATGTCATTCATTTTCTTTTTATAGGTGAATTGAGGCCATTTATATTTATGGATATCACTGATATGTACTGGCTCGGCTTTGTCATGTTATGTTCCAATTGTTTCTTTCTACTTTTCCCCTTATTTAATTGCTTGTCCTACCTGGTGGTTTCTTTCTGTTGTTTTGGGGATTGTGGTCATTTTTATCTCTGTCTAGTATGGCTTTCAGTACTCTTTCTAGGGTTGGTTTGGTGGATATGAATTTCTTCAGTTGTTATTTGTCATGGACGTATCTTGTTTCTCCATTAAATTAAAATGAAAGTTTTGCTCAGTACATTAGTCAGGGTTGAAGGTTGTTTTCTTTCAGGGCTTGAAATACCTCACTCCAAGCTGTTCTTGACTTGAGGGTTTGTGCTGAAAAGTCTGCTGTGATTCAAATGGGCTTTCCTTGATAGGTGAGATGTGTCTTTTCTCTGACAGCTTTTAATATTCTGTTTTTATGCTGTATGCCTGAGATCTTAATTATTACGTGTCTGGGTGTGGATTTGTGTTGATTGTGACTGTTTGGTGTTCCATATGCCTCACTTACCTGCATATCAGATTCTTTCCTCACATTTGGGAAATTTTCTGCTATTATTTCTGTAAATACTTTACATGTGTCATTTGCCTGGACTACTGTATCTTCGCTAATGCCCATTATTCTTATATTGTTTCTCTTGGCATCATCATGAAGCCTCTGGATTGTCATTTCATGCTGCTTTGTTATTTTTAAAAGTTCTTTCCTTTCCTGGTCACTAATTGTGATCTTGTCCTCAAGGTCCGAAATCCTGACCTCAGCTTCCTTTAGGCGGTTTTGCATGTTTTCAATCAAATTTTTTATTTTTTGGATGTCTCTTTGAGTTTGTTTCATGAATTCTGCTTCTTTTCTATATTGTTCATTCAAGGTTTCCATCAGTTTCCATGCTCATGTACTTTTTTGTCTATTTCTTCTTTAGCTGCATTCAACAATTCCTTTACTAAAGTTGTTATTTCTATCTTTACATGAGAGAGTACTTCTAATTTGATTTCCTCTATAGCCTGATGGGTTTTTTTTTTATTTCACTCACTATCTTTTCAGAGATTCCTGGTGTGTTACTTCTGGGGTCCTCTATTTCAATGTCTGCTATACTTGCTTCTGATGAATTATATGTTTGCGACTGCATTTTACTTTTTTGTTTTGTCATTTTCACTCTACCTGATGTTTTCTATGTGTAGGAGGGGATCACACACACTCTTTTCAGACTCACCAAAGTCTTATAGTTAGTTGGAGGGGGTTTTACTACTGACCCTATTTATCCACTGTACACCTCTATTTTAGGGGCATACTCACCATACTGATACAGTTAATCCACTGTATTCCAAGGTTCACCACCTGGGAGCAAAGTTCCTAATTTTTTCACACTATCTGGAGCCTGCTGAGGTCTTCTGATGTCCCAGGTGGGAGGGCAGGCCCAGAAGAAGCAGTCCAGGGCAGTTTTCAGTCTGGGGCGGGCTTCTGAGATGTTCCAGGTGGCATGGTGCACCCACGGGGGGGTTCCAGGCAGTTTATGCCTGAGGCAGACTTCCTTGATGTTCCCTATGCAGGATTCTGCTATGTTCCTGGTTGCAAGGCTGGTCACAGGGTAGGTTCCAGGCAGCCTAGGCCTGACACAGGCTTCTGCTACATTCGGGTGGCAGGGCGGGCCCTCAGAGAGGTTCAGGCAGCTTATGCCTGATACAGGTTTCTGCTACTTTCTGGTAGCAGGGCAGGCCCTTGGGGGAGGTTCCAGGCAGTTTACTGAAAAATTTTCTTTAAGGTGAGGACAATTTTGATTCTTGTGGAGTTTAAATGTGTGTATGTGGTAACCTTGGCAAATCTAGAATTAGTTGAAAAGGGTAAAATTTTTGAACTCAGATTCTTAAATTTTAAGAAGTATAGACTTGATATAAAATAAATATGACAACTTAGAAAGAACACTTAATCAGAGTTTGAGAAGTCTGCATCCTGATTTTAGATATCCTTTGATTGATGTAAAATTCTTAGAAAAATCATTTTTCTTCTTTGGGCTACTTATTCCTCAGCAAGAATATGAGAAGTTGTGACTAAGTACTTTTCAGAATCAGTTCCTATTGTAAAATTCAAAGAAATTATCACAAATTATCAGTAAACAGTTGCAATGCTGTAGTATATGTAGCAATGAAAATAAGGTCTATTTATAAATACATATAAGTCAAATATTCTAGAAAAATGGAAGAAAAGTATTTTCTATAAATTAGTAATTCAAAATAATTTATGAATTAGAAGTCTACCAAAATATTGCATTGTGTCTTTAAGATTCATGACAGAGCTGCTTCTATGCCTTACAACCAAGACTGTGCACATCATAGCAAGTTTCTTTCAAGGTATGTGTGTCTTATTTTAGTATTTGAATTGCTTATGACTAACACTTACTTGGAAAACTGTTTGTGTCTTTATCACCAAGTTCTGTGAGAAGTGAAAACTGAAATAACAGTAACAACATAAGTAGCATTAGAATGATTGGCCCAAGTTTACAACCCTAACTATCATGATCCAATAACTACATATTTAACATCTGTATATACTGCAACCTCATGTCATTTAGTTTTATAATTTTCTAGTATGATTCATAGTATTAAAAATAAAATAATAACCATGAATTATTTGATAGTATTCAATTAGTAATTTATGATAAAAAGATATTTCAAAGTGATATTTTTGAATTCACCACATGATAAAGCACAAATATGAACACATACACCCAAATTAAGATCTAACTCAATGTTATATCATATGGTTTTGTTTTTGTTTTTATGAGATAGGATTTCACTATGTAGTTCAGGCTGGCCTTGAACTCACTTTGTAGCTCAGACTGGCTTTGAAGTTGCAGTGATCTTCCTGCCTCAGCAATCCAACTGCTGATATTACAGGCAGGCACCACCATACCCAGTCATTATATCATATGTAATGTTGACACCATATGTATTTTTTCATCTTTACAGTATTGGTGATCTTCAAAGTTCATCTTCTGTATTTTACACGTTTTGTGTAAATGTGATTATGCCTGAAAGTCAAATTTTAAAACATATTTACTTTGATAATCATACCCTCTCAAACCCCAACTCATAATGCAGAGAAACTGGCCTATGTTCATTCAGTCACTCAATAAATATTTTTACAACACTCCCTATATTCAAGATATTGGAAATCATGATCAAATGGCACAAAAATGATATTATGTAGTATAGATATTCTTGCCTCATTTTTAGCACTTGTATTTATGTATTCAAATTGAAGTGGAGAGTAGAAACATTGAAGAATTAGAATTCAAGACCAAGCTTTTTCTTTTTATTGACATTCTCAATGTGTGAGTTCTCCTAGTGCTTCTGACCTTAAAGGGGAAGAAATCAGCTTTGTTTTTTTAGAACATAACTTTTAAGATAATTCAGCATAAAAATTAAAGTTTCTATTAATCTGGTAATGATTGTTCATTTTGCAAAATAATTTATGAATGACAAATGCATTGCTTTTATGCATGGTTATAAAATTATGTAAATTGAAACTAAAGTTTTTTCCTTAATTTTTGGGTCCTAGAAATCTCTTTGACTATTCCAAGTTTAAATCAATAACCAAATTTCTTCCCATACAGAAATTATAAAGTGATTATATAGTTTCACAGTGCTGATCTTTAAATTCAATTATTGGGGATTAAACTATCCTTTCTGTCTATCCATCTATATAAGGACCTGCATTAATAAAAGACAAAATCTAAGCATGTAAATGTCAGAATAATAGAACAACTTTGACAAAATATTTATTGTATTTCCTATGCTTAAAGACTCTCAAACATTATAAGCTTATGTCTGTTTCTCTATTCACTTAGTAATATTGTCTGCTACCTTAAAGAAAGTTGATAGAAATTTTTAGAAATAAATGACATGTGAAAAAATCATGTTATATGAAAAAATGTTCTTTGTTTCTCCATTTTGGATGTTATATCTCTATTATAGATAAGATAATAGATCTGGGGGGAACTGAGCATTTGTAAATATTACTTGAACTTTAATTTTTTCAGTGTTATATATTCCTATATATTTAAGAAAACTTTTTGTTGGCCATTATGTTGATTTGTACATTATGCTTCATGAATGTTAGGATGTGGCACATACTTGTTTGTCTTTTCATTAGTGCTCCTCAGCAGCCTCTTTTGGAGGAAGCTCAGAAACCCATTGACATCAGAGAAAGGAGCTCGCAAAATCCTCTGAATTTTCAAGCAGCATCAGGTGATTCAAAGTACAGAATTTCAACAGTCAAATATTAACATTAACATTTAATAGTTTATATTTCAGAAGGCAAGAAAGAAAAAAACATCAAGAAAGAATGAATCAAACACGTCAGGGAATTCAAACAGGATTATGACAGAAGGCCGTTGCATTTAGCAATTTGCTGGTCAATGGTGACCTTTTCGAAATAGAAAATGATTTTTCTTAAGCTATCGCTTGCACTTGGGTAGCTAGGAATGTGTCTAGGAAAGTATAGAAGTCAACACTATTTAGGTTCTATACTAGGGAAGACAAATAAGAAAAAATAATTGAGAAGGGCTTCTCCAGCAGGCAAAAATTTAAAATTAACCTTTAGAATGTTAGATATAATAATTATGAAGATGTGTTTTATTAGCTTGTTATTTAGTCTCTTCAAAATGTGATATAAATAGCATATAAGTATTTCTAAATGGTGAAAACAGATGGCCTTACTCTACATGCATAAATAATTAATTGAATCATATAAAAGAACTTCACAAATTATATGAATTTCAAGTCATTTTTTGAGTTTAAGTGAATTAAAATTTTGTGATATGTGATGATAAAATAGAAATTGTGCCTTAGATCATAAAATATGCCATCACCTAGTTCTAATCATTCCAGTTAAGCAATGGATAAATGTGTGTAGGAGCCTCCAAATTATCTGTTAAAAAAACATATTTTATTAAATATTAGCAAAAATATTAAATATTAGCAAAAATATTAGCAATAAGTATTTGAAACTATGAACTTAAAAATCTCATTCTTCAGTGTAGGAGAATCAGGTAATGACAGAATCTGTTTAAGTGTATCTTCTTGTACAAAAGCATTGTCTTCTGAGAAGTAAGATAAGTCTGAGGGAATAGTAATTTAAGATTTTTCTACCAGAATCTTTACTTTTTGTTTAAGAATCACTAACTTTTGTATACTGTACAGATGTCTAAAATTTTAAGGCCTATTCCTGTTTGCTTTTTGAAATAAAGAGATTTTATATTAGGCCTTAAAGCTGCTAAGTAGCACTGATCCAAGGAAGAAGGGGACATCAATACACAAACTTCCTTTCCAGATTTGAACTTCCATTGTGTATTCTACTACTTAGATCATATGAGATTTCAGACTTCCTCTTGGAGGAATCACCTTATCTTACGTAGGTTTTTCTCCAATTTACAAGACACTCATACAAAGTTATTTGGTCTGCTCTCGTGAACAAGAGACTTGAGAAAATGGCTTCCTACTAATAAATAACAAGTGGCAAAAGCACAAGTGTCAACATAAAGAAATACACTGTAGGGTATGTTTGTAATGTTCACAGGATGCAGCAATATTTTCAAATGCATGCCTTTTGTAATTGTAACTATCTTTTATTTGGCTATATGTAACAAGACTGCAAATAAAGAAGGAACAGAACAATTTGTCTGTAAAATATCATAAAAATCATAAGCAGTGACCTGAGTATTCCTTTAGAGAAGCTTTTTCTAGGTACACTCCTCTGTATCTACTGACTTTTGAGCCTAGTATATTTTTCACTGGTTTTTTAACTGCATATACTATTTACCAGACAGCTTAATAACAAAAACTATACTTTTGAACTAAATAAATTTGTATTTTAAATGAAAATATCTATACTACACAGATGAGCTATCCAATGTAACAACAACTAGTAATATATGGTTTTAACATGAAAACCTAACAGAAATTAAATTTATAAGTTTATTTCAAATGTGCACTGGTGACATTTCAAGTTATCAGGAGTAATTTGTGACTAGTGGATACTGTGCTGGACAGTACAGATACAAAATATTTCCATAAATATGTAAAGTTCCATTGTGCAGGGATGCTATAGGAAGTTGTAGCTTTAAAAAAACGGTTAAATTATAAATCGTTTAGTAGTTCACCACTTAACTTTATTTAAATATCTAAGGTTATATCACTGGGTGCAAATTGAAGAAGGAGAGTTAAGACTGAAGTATCAAATCACATAAGTTTGGACTGATCTATCATTTGCTAATGAATACAATTGTCTTCTTTCTATTGGTTAGCATGTGAAGCTAGTGGTATGCCTAGTCCTTCACATTCTTGATACATTCTTTTTAAATTACATAAATCCACTTGGCTTCCAGTCTTATTGTCAGCATTTTTACATAGATAAAAATGCTTAGCCAATATACATCGAATACTGAAAACAAAAACAGCCACATAGGCCTTCAAATGAAACAGATCTTGAGCCTGTACTACCTCAGAAGAGAGAACTTAAGGTTTTGGCCCATGGATATTTATCAGGTATTAGTACTTAAATGGAATTACAGAGATTATGAGAAAAACAAGAGATTGAACTGCAGCATTACATAAATGAAGGCAATCACTGTAACCACCAGTGTTACTAATATATTTTTGACATTCTGTAGAACCTGCTGAGGAGGAGAGTCCTGTGACTGGGAGGAGGTCCCAGTCATCACCGCCTTATTCTACTATTGATCAGAAGTTGCTGGTTGATATCCATGTAGGTTTCATTCTTAACACATTTGTGCTCTGTTCTTTTTAACTTTTAATTTGTTTTGACCTAATTTTTTTCCTCTTAAGGAGGGAAAGGTTAAAGTGTTTGATTTTTAATTAGTCCTCTCAAGACATTCCTCCTATGTAAAAGTCCAGAATACAAAATTTAGAATTCAAAACTGAAATGGAAAACAAACATTAATTTATCAAATTATATTTTATTTTCACATTTTTATATCAATGCAAACATAATAAAGAGAAAAATGATAAATAGATACATGTGGAAGCTGATGTCAAATTAAGGGCATAAAAATTTGTGTTCAGTTTGAATTTAATAGCATTCTTTGGTTGATGAGACAATGCATAAAAATAAAGTATTCAGTGAAAAAATGTGCTCTGATACATAAATAAAATGCCTTTCAGCTCATTTTGAATTGTGCTTTCAGATAACTTTAATTTTGTAGTTACCTTTACTCTACCAGACACACACTGGTGTCCAAAAGTTGCTGTATGATGCATCCCATATTTGAGAAGTGGGTTTATATTAATTTGCTTATTTGAAGTCTTTGATAGTTTTAAGATATAACCTATGGCACTTAAAAGCAATCCTGGGAAACTAACTTACAAATGTCACAGGCTATGCATTAATCCCAAAGTCAGGGGAAAACAAAGGAAAAAAAGCCACCCATAGAGCAACAAATTCCTTGTTCTCTCCAGCATCAAAAGCAAACATCAGCTCCTCAATAGGCAAGTAGGGATAATAAACATAGTGAGTAGATTTTTCCTTGTGCTCTGGAAATTCCCCTAATAATCATAGTTTGATATTTGATATTTGGGTTTTGCTATCTCATCCTCACTAAAATGTTGACTTTAACTAGTAAGTAGACACCTTTATTTAAACTGCAGACATATTTAAAATTTTTTTCATCTTGAAATCTTTACAGTCTAGAAGAGAATGAAGGGATACTTGATACTACATTAACCTTTGTTCTGCACACAGGTTCCACATGGATTTAAAGTAGGAAAAATATCACCCCCTGTATACTTGACAAATGAGTGGCCAGGCTATAACTCACTTTCTGATATGTTCTGGAATGACTGGTTAACTCCTGCACCAGTCATTCAGCCACCTGAGAAAGATGGTGATTATGTTGAACTCTATGATGCTGGTGCTGATGTTGATGGTGATGATGGTGCTTCTGATGATGCTTATGAAGATATCTATGGCCATTCCAATTGCAATAACGACTTGGATAACCAGGTTGCTCAGGAAAATAATGTCTGTGAAGACCATGACATTGGTGACAGCATTGACAAGTCTGTTGATGACATAGATGAAAATCAAGATGATGCTAATTGTTCAAGGTTGGTTTACTTAGTGACTCATATTATATATATTTTATAATTTTAGAATGAACTGAACCTTTGCTTTATTTTCAAAATGTATTGTCTTAAGGGATAATGAATTGTCCCTTCATATTGGCAGTTGATGTTTACTAATATATTCTAAATTATTCTAGTGTAGGATGCTTAATTTCACATTAGTTGCACACTATTTTTATTAACATTCACATATTTATTAATTGCTTTATACATGGAAGTGCTTGAGTGTTTATATTGAGATTATTGTGGCTAAATCTTAGTACTATGTAAAACAACAAGAATCATAAATGGGCAAAAATGAAGTATTTTCAAGCATAGCTATGTATTTCTGAAATTTGATATATATATACATATATGAAATAAATTTAGCATGATATTTCTCTACTTAATTAGTAAAAAGTCTATCAAAACGTTTATTGTTGAGAGGCTGAGGCATATGGATAGCAAGTTTGAAATCAACCTAGCAACCTTATGAAAACCTATTTCAAAATAAAAACTAAAAAGAAAGTTCTCAGGATGTAATTCATTGCTAAGGTGCATGCACTAACCTTTGAATTCAATTCTCAGTACCACATATGAAAAGAAACGGAATTTCACTGTCACGTAGACATGTTTTCAGAGTCACTAAAGGCACTTATATTTAATGTCTCTTATGCGAAAAGAGAACACCAAGACAATTTGGCAAATTTGGTGTGTTTTATTTTTCAAACTGATTAAATGACTACCATAGTTCTGTAAGATGTGAGATCAATATTACTCTAACTTGCTTGGAGATCAGTTGATCAATGATATTCTGTAGCAAGGAAGTCAATATATATGCTATGAAATAAAAGCAAGTGTTAAATTTAACATAAAATACATATATTGCAAGATGAATTATTCAAATATGTTGTGACGGTACCAAAGATACAGGCATAATCATTCATGTGTCTGTGAATTTTCTAATGCATGAAGGAGGCTATTATGCAAGAAAAATATATTTTTGTGCTAGTAATCTAATACATGTAGCTAAAAGAATATGATTTTATTTCCCTCTGTCACCCAAATGCAGCCCAAGGTTTGACAGTCATATGATGCTAATCAGTATTTAAGATTGACAGGACATTGTGGTATTTTTTTCTTGTCTGAATACTAATAGTTTTCACACAGAGCAACAACATGCCTAGACATAGTTCATAAGTAAAAGAAAAATCTACTTTTGTTTCATTTACTGTCTTTCAGCTGTGGTTTATTGAATGACTGTCTTTCTTTAATTTGTCCTTGTTATCAGAGCAAGCTGTGATAAACATGGAAGTTGCCAGCAAAATGGCAGTGATGGAAAAGAAGATGCTAGCAGAGGCTATAGCAGTAGAAGCCATGGAATAAGTCCAACTAGTGGAGGTGATGCAGCCAGTGGAGATCAGGAAAGACATGGAGCTGATATAGGTAGTGAAAGAGATACCAGGAGTAATGGAAATAAGGGAGTCAGTGGCATCAGTGAAGAGAATAGAGCATTTGGACTCAATCAAGGAGAAAACTACTCAGACACAGATGGTCCAGGATTGAAGAGATCCATATGCCACAGTTTTGAACATCAACATGAGGTAATGTACCATTTGTAAAGAATAATAAGCTTCTCTCATTGGGAATGTGTTTCTGCACATAATACTCAGCATTTCCAGCTATGCCAATTAGATTTTAAATCCTGTGCCCCAAAATATTAAGCATTTTAATTATATCTGTGTGTGGAGGCCTTTATTGTTTCTAATTTGGCTGGTTCCTTTTTCTTTCCCTAGACAAAAATAATCACGTTTGCCTTTCTTTACTTATATCACATGTGTGGAGTGATATCCCTTAATGCATAATTTATTTTCTGGAAAGATCGTTTTTATTTTACAATAAACATAACATAGCATTTAACTAGCTTTTTTTTCAGTACTGGAGGTTGAACCTAGGTATTTTTCCCTGAGCTACATTCTCAGATTGTTTCTGTTTGTGTTTTATTCTGAGGCATGGTATAATCAAGTTACTACATTGATCTGGTTGAACTCAAATTTGCAATCCTTCAACTTCAGTCTCTCAGACTTTTAAAATTTACAAGTATGTGCCATTATGCTTGGCTATTTTTAATCATTTTAAGTGTACAATGCAGTAGTATTTAGTAGAGTCAGTGGTGTATAATGCTCACCACTCTCCATTCCTGTTCATTTTTTATTATCCTGAACAATTAAACAATTGTATCTGTTACTTCCCCACTACCTGGTAAACTGTATTCTCATTTTTTTTCTAGGTAACAGTATTTGTCCTGTCATGTTTGGATTATTACATTTAGCATAAGATTTTCAAACTTCATCATGCAGTATCATAGTTTTACTCCTTTCTTAAAGCTGAATAATATTCTTTCACTTTTTTATTTATTTGTTTCCACATTTGGCCTATCATGAGTATGTTTCTGTAGTGTCGAGGATTTGCTCACTGGCATAAGGGCCTGCCTGGCAAGTGCAAGGTCATGAGTTTGATCCCCAGTACCAAAAAAAAATTAAAAAATGAATATGATTCTGTAAATTTTAGTGTACAGGTATCTGATTCTGTTTTGTTTAGGTCTCTAATTAGGAGTAAAATTGCTACATTATATAACAAGTTTTTAACTTTTTGACAAATTGTCAGTGTACACTGTTTTTTATTGCTGTTGTTGTTTTCAGACAGAATTTTGCTATGTAGTTCATGATGGTTTTGAAATCATAATATAGCCCAGGCTGGCGTCAGACCAGTGGCAGTTTTCTAGCCTCAGCCTCCTGAGTGCTGGGATTACAGACATGCACCACCATGCCAGAAGATAATATACTTTTAATGAAAGTTATGTGCTGTGTTTAGATGATGGTTTTATAGTTCACAAAATATTTATTTATTTCATAAATGGTTTAAAACATTCAAGTGTTTCATTGATGGTAAATCAGTAGGTATTATCTCAGAGATTTTTTGGAGTACTGTAATTTGAACTTACTTGTGGCAAATAGTGATTATCTGCCCATCTGAAAAAAAGTTGGGACTTCAGAAATAGAAAACAGTGTACCAATCTAATTTCCTAGCCTGTTTTCCTATCGCAAGAACTGGCTTTGAAAAGGCCAGGCTCTTTTTCATGAATTACTTCTCGCCCAGAAACCTGTTATTTCTGCTGGAAGGGCTGCCTCTTATCTGTTCTCAGCTTGCTGATTTATTCCTCAATTATGATCCAATTCAAATATAGGTTTTTGCTTCGCAAAACAGAATTATGTACCCCTTTTTCTGAAGCATTTTTCTCACATGGACCCATTTTAACACCTCTGACATTGTAGTTATTTGTTTGTGTTTTCTATTTTGTCACATAAGATTATGAAATCTAATCCATTCTTTATTGTTTTTCTACCATTTCACTCAACCTCATGGTCCATCTAAGGCTTGATCAGTGATAATTATTAAAAACATCAATTAAAGAAGCAAAACAGGGAGGAAAGAAATTCCCTAAATGGTTTACAACAGGAAAGCAGTATCAATGGGAAAGTACCTATATGTACATCCATCTATCTATCTACAAATCTATCATTCATCTTAATTAAAGATGTTAAAACAGAATGTCCAAACATTAGTTTCAAGGCATCCTGGATATCTCTTGCTATCTTAAGGAAAGTTCTCCTTCTTTGCAGAGTAAACAGACCTTCTTTCAACTTAATTTTAAAATGACTCTCTGCTATATACTATGGTTTATTTGGTTTGCTAGGTTGTAAAAACTATTCCTTAACAGAGTGGAATAATTGTCACAGTGACAAAAATCACTCTTTATATAAAAAGAAGAGTTTCTAAATAGACAGGTTTGTCAAAAATGGTGTATTTTCCTATAGGATGTAGAATACCACTTTTTTTTTGTTTGCTTGTTTTACCCTTGGTTACTTTTATTAACTAATGGTAGCTGGATGAATTTTCAATAAAATATATTTACACTTGAATAAAATTGTGTAAATTGATTTTTCATCTTTTCCTTTGTCATTTAAAACTTTTATATCTAGGTTTTTCATGCTATAAGTTCTGAGAGGATGCATAAAGCAATGTAGCAAATATTCCTGTACTGTGCCTTTTACTTTTGCAAGTGGAAATTTGGCATGACATAATTGAATGTACACTTTGCAGCCAAACAGACTTCAGCTTCAAATTCTGCTTTTGCATCTTACTAGCATAATGACCTAGAAAGCAGTATTTAACATTTCTAAGGAAATTTTAGTTTCATTATAAGTGAATAGGTGATACTTGTATTGACCTGTTAGCTTGTGCTAAGGATGAACAGTGATATGTAAATAAGATTCCTAGCACATTAACACAAATGTTAGCACCAAAATTGTGTGAGAGTCAATGCCCCTCACATTTCACCTCTAACATCAGTTGTTGGGTTTTGTAAATAAATGTGGATTTCATAAGGACATAGATATAACAAACTTTGCATTCACTTTTTAAAGTGATTCCTATGCATATTCGCTCTACTTAAATTTTCTAACAAAATAAAAATTGTTTTTTGGTGTCCTTTTAGGAACTAAATGGTGGGAGTGAGGACTCAAACTCCATTGTCTCAGATGTTCCATCCCCTGAACTAGATGATGGGGATGGCAGTACAGACACATCAGAATCATCAACACAGTTGGATTTTTTTGCAACTAACTCAACTCCTTCCAAAGGTTCTGGGATGGCTGCTAATGCTGACTTTGCCTGTGCCATTTGTGAGTTTCTAATATGATTTCTCAGTTCTTCTATTTGTTATCATATTCAATTCTGTTTAATCGCTTATTAATGATCTTCAAAGAATTAAATCATTCTGATATTCAGTTGATAATTCAGATGGATGTATGCTTTTAATAAATCTAATCTTGGCTAAATCTTAATGGTGCATAACTCTGAGCTACAGATGAGAAATTGAGTCATCCTGTAATAGATTTTGTTTGTATTCTAATAATACTCACTTGGAATATTTTTCTATTGAGCAATGTATTTTAACTAGTGTGATTTGTATTGTCTTATGGTTTAGGAAGCTTCAAAATGATATCTGCATTAAAAATAAAATATAGTACAGAAAAAGTAACTCTTGTAGGCTGTGACATTTTCATCGAAACACTCAAGGACATATGTTGCATAAAGAAGCAATATCTCTTACTAGCTCTCTATTACTTTTCACAGTATATGCTGGATTCATGGAAGTACCTGAAAAATCAACTAAGAGAACCTTTGAAGTCAATGTTAATCCACCTTGTGTCTCCTCTGCATGTAAGAAACCACTAATCCACATGTATGAAAAAGAATTCACTTCTGAGATCTATTGTGGTTCATTATGGGGTGAGTTTGGCTTTTTGAAACTGTATTTTTTTATAAAAGTCTCTATTTTTAACCTATATAGAAAGCATGTAAAATCACATATGAAAAACATTTTTTTAATTATTGCCATGTCATTATCAAATCAAGTAAATAGTTGTTTATAATTTGGTCATAAGTGATTTTGCTGATTGATGCCTCACCCTTTTTATAATATTTTTCTTTTTAATATGAATTGACATCACCAAAATATAAAATTTGACAAACTTACAATTTCTAATTTATGGTACAGTGAAGAATATTACACCTAGTAAGGTATTACAAGACAGATTTATGTAGAATCTTGTTTTTAACAGTCATGAGAATTTTAAGAGAAAATTCTGCTATGAGGTCGTAACTTTGACAGTCCTCTTCAAGTCTTTGTTTCAAAAAGTAGTGATGTATATAATGCTGAGGCAATATTTTACCTCAAGCCAATCTGCATCATAAATAAAAAAAAAAGTGAACTCAATGAATGGAAGAATCCAAAGTAAATTCTAACCTCCAACTTGCAATTGGACAGGTTTTGCTTGCTGTACAATTCAGAAGAAGGGTTCTCAATTAAAAATAGAACAAAGTAGCAAACATAATTATATGAATTGAACAATTTAGAAAAATAGCATCCTCAAAACTTTGCTAATTGACTCTATCAGACAATGAGAAAGCATTACCATTTTAGTCTAGCAGCTACCTAGAAATGTAATTTTGAGTAACTTATAACTAGTGATTATATTGTTTGAAAAATAAAAGATCATAATAAAAAGTGATGATCATCCCCTTCCTCCTCTGACTCACCTTAGGGAAGATACTGTTCAAAATCTGCCATTGGTTATGAGAACTGGAAAGTGTCATAGTGCAAAAATGAAAGCAAAACACTTATTTTTTTCTCCTTGAACCCTCAGAGCACAAACATTCTTCCAGGAAAAGGCAGATACTAAAGTTTCCTTCTCTATCACTTGGTTAATTTTCTCCTGTGTCTCAGTTGGTGGGCAGATGTGCACCATAGTTTGAAATGTATTTTAAATTCAGTTTTACCTTCTATTTTAGTCTTTGTGTGTGTTCTTTAAACAGTACTTATATTTGAACTATTAGAGCAAGTTAACAAATAAAAGATAGCATAGACACCTAGATACATTAAGATAGGCACAATTTCATAGGCATTTAGCAAGGTAAATTTTTAGATATCTGAATGAGCATAGAAGCACTCAAGTTAAAATGCATATAGTTATTCTGAAAGAACTAAAACATTTTGCTATAGTTAGAAATGAGAAATAAACTAAAGTGAATTATTGTTATGTGTTAGATTAAAGGTGTTTCATAGTAATCTGTAAAAGGATTGATTGATAAGCTTTGAGATACGACTTAAAGATGCTCAGATATACATCAAATTCTATGTTTAAGATGGCCTAGCAGATACCATCCTGCAGAATATTGCTGCAGAATATCATCTTCTATCTTTTCACATATTTCAGTGAATTTTGTTCTATTATTAGAGTACATAGCTATACAATATTAAATTAATATTAACCTAAAATTATAAAAGTCACATTTATAAAGATTAACACATTGAAGTATCAAATTTTCTAATCTAATGTAATTGTAACAAATAATCTGAACTAATGTAGTACTTTTCATATCTGAACAGGAGTCAATTTGCTGCTGGGAACCAGAACTAATTTGTGTCTACTGGACAGAAGTGGAAAAGCAAACATTACTAAACTTATAAAGAGAAGACCATTCCGCCAAATTCAAGTCGTAGAGTCACTCAATTTGCTGATTACCATCTCTGGTTTGTTTAATTATCAAAATTAGCTAAGTAATTATGTATATTAATTAGGTTGCAAACTAGGTTAAAGGCTTTCTCAGGTGAATGTGTTTGTAGGTGAACACTTTAAATATAGCATTTAATTGGGACACTAGAGTCTCCTACTTGTATTTTTTAATCTATTTACAATTTAAGCCATCTTCCTTTCATTTCAATGCACTTGACCCAGGTTATTGATAAGAAAAACCATATTGTTTGCATCCTTATAGGTTTTAATATTTTTTTTCCTTCTGGAAAGACACCTGAAATTTTACACCTCTATTTTCCTACACTCGTACACAGAGAACACACCAATGTCCCTCACAAACCATTCTTGTGATGTGTTAGAAACAAAACAATGGTAGCAACAGCAAAAGTGAACCAAATTGGACACATTAGGGCAAAAAGGGACTTGGTTTTGACACAGTCTTATCATTAGGGCCTGCATATAAGATTTGTTTTCTAATGGGTTCCTTGGATGCACCTTGAATACATGATTTTAAGTGAAATATATGCAACACACAAGCTTATATATCATATGGTTTCTTTTACATGAGAAATCAAAAGTATAATTGAAAATAAAAAGTAAATAATAACAAATAAATTATTTCCAAGTGAGAAAAGGATTGGTAAAATTAAAGAACAAATTTAGCTACAGAGTAAAATAATGCTAATCATAGTTCTTTATATCTGTTTATAAATTTTTATAATATATATTCGGTATAGAGAATTTATATTAGTGTGCAAATAGTCTGTTACTCACTGATTATATGTGTTTTAAATATAATTAAGTTTATTTATATTTTGACTATAGGAGAAATCCCTTTAGAAATATACTCAGGAATTATGATTTTTTAAATTATGTTTTATGGCCATTTGTTTATAATTATCTGAGCTACACAGAAGCAATGTTTAGGTTTTTAAAAAAAAATCTGGTTAGAGACTACACATCTGAATAACACATTTCTTTACAAAACAGACTTTCTTTAGATTTTTTTTTCTAAACCAGATGTGGCCTTCCTTAATGTTTGAGCCTTTCTCAATGATGAGTTATTTTTATATCAAGTAGTATTAAAAATATCACTATAGCCAGATGATCAGAGTTTTATTTTGCCATTTAAGAACTGAATGGTCACAGACATTGATATCCATACCCTAATATTGTTTCAAATATTTTATGTAAGTCATATCAATGATTAATCACATGAAAATCTTACCATTGGAATTTGATATTTTTATACACATAATCTAGAAAAATGAATAAGAAAAATGAATGTAAATCATTATGTAGAGACAAAAACATGATTTTAATGGCTTTTTCTTCTTTCTTAAATTATTATGAATTTGGTGGGGTTTAGGAAATTTCAATTAAGAAATTAATCTTAAAGATGTGATCTCACTCATAAGTCATATTTGAAGAGATGATTTGATAGAAATTGTGAAAAGAATAGTGCTTACCTGATACTGAATTAAATAGGAGGAGGGAGAAAAGGAAAAGAAGTGGATAAATGGGCATAATATTATAGGAATACAGGAAAAATTAGTTTTGCTGTGCTGTAGAATAATAGGATGTGTATAATTAACAGAAACACATTATAGATTTCAAAATAGAAGAAAGTAGTTTAAATGTATTCAATGTAAGGAAATATTAATAGTTTAAGGTTAAACATATCCTGAATTAATCACTATCCAATGTATGCATGAATAAAAATATCACAATATGGAGCTGGGGTTATAACTCAGTGGCACAATGTCTGCCTAGCAAGTGCAAGGTCTTGAGTTTGATTACCAGTACCCCCCAAAAATATATACATATATAAATATATGTATATATATACCACATTATGTACCTGAAAATATGTATAAATATTTTGTAGCAACAAAAGTATTTAAAGCCATTAAATTAATTTTAAAATGAAAAGAGGTTGAACTGAAGAAGAAATAATAAATCTTCAACTCTTTTATAAGTATGCTAGAATGGTAGAAAATAAAGGGATCCTTCTTCAT
Organism: Hydrochoerus hydrochaeris; assembly: GCA_004027455.1. Taxonomy (NCBI): domain Eukaryota; kingdom Metazoa; phylum Chordata; class Mammalia; order Rodentia; family Hydrochaeridae; genus Hydrochoerus; species Hydrochoerus hydrochaeris. The sequence continues at coordinate 192,740 of PVLA01002401.1, read as the reverse complement.
GACCTTAAATGCCCAATGTCAATATTCAAACATCCCTTGTATACATAAACATTATCAGGAATAGCTCCCTAGCTTTCTGAACCACAGAGGAGTAGTGACTTGGTAAAAAGCCAGGGTACAAATGAATGAATGGTAATTCTATTGCCTGTTTAGTAACAGTCATATTTGTCTCAAAGAAGCATTTTAGATCCCACTTCAGACAGGCACATTGGTAAATGGTTACCACTTTATCACTTAGAAATGTGAAACTAAGATAGACTTTTTGCTATCACGTTTCTAAATTTGTAAGGGAAGATGCTGATGATGTAATATAGTTTTTCAAAATATACTTTTTACATTAGTGAACACATTTGGTTAAAAAGGCAAAATATCTTTACTTTTTGTTCTTCTAAAATATGAAGAAGATAAATAGAATTGAAACATTGTATCTTTTTTATCTATCAGGTCATAAGAACAGACTTAGGGTGTATCATTTGACGTGGCTGAGGAACAAGATTTTGAATAATGATCCAGAAAGTAAAAAGAGGCAACAAGAAATGCTAAAGACAGAGGAAACTTGCAGAGCTATTGATAAGTTGACTGGCTGTGAACACTTCAGTGTCCGTATGTCCCATTTCACATTTACTGTAGCTATTTAAAGTTTCCTTTCTTTCACTGAGTGAAGTAAGTGATTATGAAATGCAAAGTAGAAATAGCAAAGAATTTGAAACTTCAAATGCAAAGATGAGTGAATTTCATTGGCACAGGTCTTTTTTGCTTCAATCGTGCCCATTAATTAGAAAATATTGGTTGGCTAAAATAGCTATTGATGTTAAATCCGGTGTTATTGCTTCACTTTTCTTCTCTTATGAGTCACAGAAAATATTCCAGTTGAACTGATATTTTCCTATTGATATATAGCTGTAAATGCTTCTGTTCGATCTTCAACAATCTAAGAGACTTATGGTATTTCCTTAGAACAGAAATAAAATACAACTCCTCTTAGTAATAAGCAGGAACTTTATAATAAGTCAAAAAATGTTTCTGTGATCTTCTGGCTGCCACTGTTCATATTAATTATGCATTGATTGTGTATTTTGTGCGACTAGATAATGCTTTTAAATAATATTTATCTCTTTACAATCATCCACTGTGAAATAACATAGTGAAGTTACAGCTCAAATATTTCAGTATCTTACTTTCAGCTGTCAACTATGAAGTAATATCATCCCATTTTGTTCTATCTTGGAAGCAAATTCCCTTTACTCTCAGTCTTATTTTTTCTCCTAACCCTCTTCATTAATTTCCCCTGATAGAAGAACTGGTAGCATAGATGAAAGATAGTTCAAAGCGCATTAGGTGAATTGCAACAGAATATTTCCTTTATGACTAATCATTTTTATTCTGTATATAAAGCAACTTTATCAGAATATATTTTTCTCGTGTGCATGGATATGTACATTTACATTACTAAAAGGGATAATTAGTACCTCAATAATGTAAGCATTCAATAAAAGCACTACTTTCTTCTAGTTTTGGATATAACTACTACTTTCCAATTAAATTGTGCAAATGTGATAAGCATACAGGTGAAAAATACTCCAGATGTTATCTAGGAGGGTGTATTGCAGAACTATTTCCTACTAATGTGTAATTTTTTTATTCAATAATAGATAGCTGTGTAGAACTATCTTCTTGGCAAGGGTATGAATTATTTAACTACACTTTTCCTTACTGGTCCCATTCCCATGTACTCCATCATTCAGAACAACTACTAGACTTTTGTACCCCTGAAAAGTGCAATGTTAGTATATTCACAGGAGAATAGCTATGAATCATACTTTCCAGATATTTTCATAGCCTTTTAAGATCCATAAAACAGTGCAGTAGCAACAACCATTGCCACACATTAAATGTATAAGAAGTGTTTGCTTAACTAATATATTTCCTTCTTTTCTTGGGGATTTATTAGTCATGTTTCTTTGACTTGGGAACAATACAAAAGAAAATGAAAGAAGAAGCTATGAGAGAGAGAGAGAGAGAGAGTGAGAGAGAGAGAGAGAGAGAGAGAGAGAGAATATGAAGAAATTCTCCCAGTCAAGAAAGAGTGGGTTTAATGGAAGCATAGATCTATCAAGTAATACAACATATTCCATATGAATTAACCAGCAAGTCCAAGAGCATAACCTTGTTATTTTGCCTTGAGAAACAGTTCTGTTGAAATAATTTAAATAATACAAAATGCACCAATTTAAAGCACACAAGTCCATGGTTTATAGTATAGAGATATGCAACATCACTATGATCTATTTTTCATCATAAAATAACACACTCTCATCCATTAGCAGATATTCCCCATTCCCTTCCTTTTCCCTTTTCCCTACTCCCATCACAGTCCTGAATAGCCATTGATTTACTCTTTCTGTACAAGATTTGTCAGCTCTGAGCTGTTATTATAAATGGAGCCTTACATTATGAAGTCTTTGGTAACAGACTTCTTTCACTTACCATAATATTTTCAAGGTTCAGCCATGTTTCATCATATATGTCAAGTGCTGTATAAATGTTTTGTACAGACAAGTCACTTTTTGATTACCCATACCTCAGTTAGTAAACATCTGCCTGCTTTCTTCCTTTTGGCTATTAGTAATAATGCTGCTATTAATGTTTTTTGTACATCTTTGTATATGTGAATATTTTTATACATCTTTGTGTATAAGTATGCATGTTTTCTTTTCTTTAAGATGATACTGCTATAATGTTTTCAAAGTAGACGTATCATTTCACCTTGCTGTTATTAATGTGTGAGGACTCTATTTTTTCATCATCTTTTCAAACATTTGTAGATGTTTGTGTTTGGATTCTAGCCATCCTAGTGGGGTATAAAGTAGTGGATTTGATGTGATATTTCCCGGTGATTAATACTGTTGAGTATCTTCTCACGTATTTAGTGGTCATTTTTTATCATGTTTGGAAGAATAAGTATTTTCCTATTTTAGTTGGTTCATCCATTTGTTGTCAAGTTTAAAAAATTCTTTAAGTATTCTTTGTACTAGGCCCTTATCATATATGTGATTTGCAAATATTCTATTTTAATCCATAGGCTATACTTTCAATTTCTTGATTGTGTCTTTTGAGGCACAAATATTTTTAAATATGATGTATCCTAATTTATCCATTTTTTCCTTTGATATTTACACTTTTTTTCAAGCATAAGACTACATTGACATATTCAAAGTCACCAATAATTGTCCACCTATTTATTGTTGAGTTTTAAAGTTTTAGCTCTTGAATTTAGGCCTTCAATCCATTTTGGGTTAATTTTTATATGTGGCAGAAGGTAGAGAGTCCAACTTCATTCTATTACATATAAGTATCCAGTTGTTCCAGCACCATTTGTTATACAATATTTTTCCTTGTGGAAAGTTTTAGGTATCATTTACTATGCATTTATAGGTATATTTATTGACTGTAAATTATATTGCACTCATTTGTATGCCTAACCTGATGCCTGAACCATATTTTTATTACTTTGTAGTTTTATACTCAAGAAATATGAGTCCACTAATTTTTTTTTTTATTTTCAAGACTGTGTTGGTTGTTCAGAACCTCTTGCCAGTCCATGTGAAATTTAGGGATAACTTTTTGATTTCTACAAAATAGGCTTCGGTATTTTACTAAGTAACTCATTGAATCTATAGAGTATTTTAATAGGATTGCTCTCTTTTAAAAGTTACATGTAATCATGCATAAACATAAAATTTTTTTCATTTATTTAGGCCTTTAATTTTTCATCAGTATGCTATAGTTTACAGTTTACAATTTAAGGTACTCTTAAAGGCTAATAAATACACTCTATAAAATTATATAGTAATCTTAGTACTTTTGAAGAAGCACCAATTTGTAAACAAGTAGCTTTACAAACTATACAGATTTGCTTTTACATTGTGGTTATATTTTCAGTAACAAATGGGAACACTTGAATGCTCTTGTTAAATCTGTGGCACTGTTACTTCTTTTTATTTTATCATTGTAGTCCAACATGAAGAAACAACATATATAGCAATTGCTTTGAAATCATCAATTCACCTTTATGCATGGGCATCAAAGTCCCTTGATGAAAGCACTGCTATTAAAGTGAGTGATCTCTTTTTCCATTGCATTGTGCCATGCTTCTTTTCAGAAGAAAAGTAAACAAAGCAATATTTTTTAATGCAGGTGTGGTCTTTACCATTCTTCTACAGTTAATGCAATTTGAATATAAAATGTCAGTAGTTATCATTTAGGCCTTTTAAACCCCTTTGTAAACAATACACAGCATCAGACCAAGGGAAAATGTGAGGGAAATCCCTGATCCTACCCTCATAACCCCTCTTACAGAACCTTTTCAGAAGCTGTTCACTCCCAATTCCTGTAGTCAACACAAATATCTTCTCTTTTAAAGTCACCAATACAGGCTCTGGGCATAATGCTGTAGACTTGAATCTGAGAACATCCCTGTTCTCTCTTAGTAGCAGGGAGGCGAGCAGAGGGAAGTTAAAGAAAAGTTTGGAAGCCATTGGAATAGGAAGGAGGGAAGAGAAAAATCTTTGCTTCCATTATTTTGAGTACAGTAGGTGTTGATGGGAGTAATGGGTGAGTCTACATTGCTCACAAGATGAAAATCTAAACAAATATCTCTTTAGAACTATTTGCAAGGTATGGTAGTTAGGCTTATGAGTAATTTTTCCATCTTTATTATTATTTAACTGTGCTTCAATCCCAAAGAGGGTGATGCTGACTTTTTTATCATATCAAATAAATTGAAGGCTGTAAATAATTGAAATTCTCAAAAACTCCACTCAAATAAGCATGTTTTATATTTATTCCATTTTAATGAGGGCTAATTAGTGGAATGGAAATATTCTATCAACTCAAATAGCTTTTAATAGGGAATGTATATCACAATTAACCAGAGCATTTGTTAAGCATTTTGGTCCCTGATCCAATCCCACACTGAATTAGTGGATCTGGAGTAAGGTCTGGGAGTTTCTATTTTTTAGCAAATGCTCCAGATAATATTGAATTTGTTACTACTTGGACCAGATGTTTGCAAAATACTACTAGAGAAACATTCTGATAGAGCCCAAAAGGTATTAATGAAAAAATGTAACTTAGATCTGTTTACATGGTTTGTTTTGTAGGCAAAAATATCACAATAAAAAGATGGAATAATTCTTTTAATGGCTTCTCAAGGATTCATTCCACAATTGCTATTTTTTTATAAATGGCAGACTACTATATAAACAGTCTTATTGTACCTTGACATAAATTACATCATTGATATGATCTCAGTTGTCAATATTTTGATATGGGTCTACTCTTAAGTGTCAACTGATTGGTCAGAGATACCTGGTACAGAAAAGGAAATCAAAGAGATATGTACCAGCAGTCTCTCAAATATGACACACAGTTCTTGTCAGAGTCCTCACTGCAGCTGTTGAATTCCACCTCAACACTCTACTATGGTGAATCTTGTAATGCTCAGTCCTCCACTGTGACCTGGGCTTGGCAGGAATCCTCTTTGCCTTTTTGTATCCTTGGACTAAACTCCATAGAAGCCTATAGCACACTCAGTTGACAGTAGGTTAACCTGTTTGTCTTTTTTGTGTTTTATCAAGTATGCTTCAAGGAATCAGTACAATCTAAAGAACATTATATGTCTTATGAAGTTAAATACAAATACTGTCAAAAATACACGTAGCTAATCTAGAGATCTCCTCCATTTGCTGAAACTCAAGACAAGGAAATTAAGGACTGCATAGTGCAGAGTGATAGGAGGTTCTAAGAATCATTGGCAATTTGACACTTGAAACATTTGGTACCTAACTATAATTGTGCCTATGTTGTAGTGACAGATTTAAGAAAAGCTCTAGTATATTGGTCTTTAAATATAGTACAACATTTAAAGCATATACCTAGGTTCTACAAACCCATAAACCTAGAAAAATATGGGAGAATTTTTAACTTAAGCAGGATATTGTTTTTATTTTATTTTGTTTTGTTTTTTTTTTGGCCTTTTGGTCATACTTGGCATTATATTTCAGGTGTTTCCAACTCTTGATCATAAACCGGTGACAGTTGACTTGGCTATTGGTTCTGAGAAAAGACTAAAGATTTTCTTCAGCACAGAAAATGGATATCATATCATTGATGTAGAATCTACAGTTATATCTGACGTAATCCTGCCAAGTAACGTAAGTTAATGCCTTCAAATTCTTAGAAATTATTGCACAGCAGCATTTTCATGTTCCAAATACTAAATTCTGAAAAGTGTAAAAATACAAATAGAAACACTTATACTGAAACAGGGAACTAAAGAGTATCCATAGAGTACCAAAAAGTGACCACGCATAAACAAATATTACTGATGGTTTCTTAGACAAGTTCAGACATTTTGATCTTCTAGAACACATTTTTTGTTTTATTTGTTTGTTCCTAATGAATAAAGTTTACATTCAAATTTTGGATTTCTATAGAAGATTGACAGTCTCAGGCCCTCATTATTATCTGGCTATTTTCAACTGGAACTGATTCATTCCTTCCCCGCTTTTAGGTGAGAGATAAGTTCTACATTCTCTATCCATCCAAATTATGCAATTATAATAATTGGTCCAAGGAGGCCTATGAGGTCATAGTCCTTACCTTTGTCCCTTTTGTACCCCATAATGCATTAACACATGCATTCAATCCAAAACAATTTTGAAGCCTTGTTGCATATATTTTCCTTCTTTATTGTATTACTTAAACTGCTATATATAGCAAATAAACGTAAAATACTCTTGTATAATATCAATTGTTATCTGAAAGTTCTGATCAAAGGATTCAGCATTTTGATAACATATGCATATTTACTCCCTTTTAAATAATTATAAAATAGTGAAGTATAACACAACATGTAAAATAGGGATATTTGTAAAAATATTATATATATATAATTTTTATAAACAACTTGACCATAATATAATAGCCTAGACACAGCCATCAAAATACAATACTATGTCTCACAATTTTTTTGAGAATCAATCTTCTTTTTTTTTTTTTTTGATACAGGGTCTTCTATGTGGTCAGGCTGGCCTTGAACTCATGGCCATCTTCCTGCCTCAGACTTCTAAGTATTAGAATTATAGACATGAGACAACATCCCTGCCTCAATCTTGTACTATTAAAAATTATACTTTAAAAAAGGCCTGAACCAACTATTGTGTGTTTCACCCTTTTTTGATTCTCAGTTTGTAGACAATTAAAATTTTAGCACATTTTCATTATGCAAAAATTCCTGGAGAAAACTGCTAAATACTCTTTAAGTCACCAGAATCATGTGGCATTTTGCATGTCTTTCAAAATTACATCATACATTTCTAATAAATTGCATAGGGCATTTGTTAAAACATTAGTGAAAACATTTTAAAGTGTTTTAATCATATTAACAACCATCAGCTGAGCACCTAGAGATTGCCTATGCTTGTACAAAACTTACTCTGTTTATAATGTAGAGAATACTGAACCAATTCCATCAAATGCCACTTAAAACTGAGATCAGGGTAATTGTTTTTTGGGGGGTTTGGGTTTTTTTTTGTTTGTTTGTTTGTTTTTTGTTTTTTACCGGGGATTGAGCTCACGACCTTGCACTTGCAGGCTTATACTGCTGAGCTAAAACCCCGGCCCAGATCTGGGTAATTTTACTATAAGTAATATATTATTCTTTAGTTGTCTTCCATAGCTTCCTGTGTCTCATTTGGTTTTGTTTTGATTTTGCTACCGGGGATCAAAATCACTACCTTGCATTTTCCAGACAGATTTGAGCCGCTGAGCTAAATCCCCGCCCCCCCCCATGTCTTGTTTTTATATTGTGTCAGACAGCCTTTATTTAGGAGCCAGTGCAGTATCAAACATTTCAGCATTGCTTCAAATTTATATTTGTAAAGCCACTGAAGAAATTTGAACCCAGTGTTTCACCTAACCAATAAGCAAGAAAACATATTTCCTATTAAAGCAATCCATTAATTACTATGACAGCTAGAACAAAAGATGAGCTTAAAAATAATTTTCTGACCCAATTAGGATACCTTATTCAATATTAGATTTAGCTAAATGCTCTAGAGTCTTGATCCAGTAAGAAAGGAAGGACCCTAATATAAGAGAGAGGAAGGTGTTTTCTGCTGCGGAATGTACTGAAAATATTTTTCCAAAAGCGCTGAATTACAAATCCGTAATGCTACAAGAAGCCATATGTGCCAAAGCATATCTGGTTACTTCAAGAATCATCTGAGAAGCAAGTGAATTAAAACAGAGGCTGTCTGGATTATCAGCAGTCCAGTTTTATTATAAACTGATTTTACTAAGACAACATTGTTTCTTGCAATTTCTTTTATTTTCTTCCTTTACCTCTTTTCTGATTCAATCGCTCATGCAAGTACCCAGAGAACGCATTAAAATTGCTTTTCGCCTCTGGATCCCCATTTTAGTTTTAAGGATTGTTGTTGCTGAGACATGGACTCAAACTCCTGGCCTGAGTATGCTGGGTTTGGCAAGTATAGCTTCTGAACTTTTATGTTTTTCTGTAACTTACTGATTTGAAGAAACAGTAGAGGAAAATAATTGTTTATTTCTCAGGGAATCATTGTCAGTGTGACAAATCAGTTTAAGAAAGTTTTGTTACATTATTTTATGCATAATGGAATTGAGAAATGTTCCTGAATTTGTGTATTGCATGTATGTTAATAACATAAAAATTAGATATAAAACCCTACATTTTTTTCAAAAGGGGGATGGCTGTTATATTTCAAGCTATAAAGCATATCATAAAATGTAGCCTTGTAAACATTTTAAACTTATACTATTTTAGGTTAATTTTCCATTTTTTATTGTAATGAATTTGCTGATAACCATTGACTATATATTTGTTGCTTGGTTCACATATCCATTAGTAAAACATTCATTAATTGTTAAAATGTATTTTAAAGCCAAAACTCTACTATTATAGAGGTTCAAGAAAAATCAGTATATTGGATATAAATGCTTATTTTTTCAAACAAATCTTTATTCTTAACTATAAAGGTAAATCTTAAACAGTCATGACTACATTTCATAAGGTAAGCAGCTCTGCAAGTGGTGGGTAGCTTGGTATTTAATTGGGAAACAGAAGATACCTTCCTCACTGTACTTTGAACCTATTTTAGTCTCTATGCTTAGATAAGCTGCTTCAATTAAAACAGTAGGGATAAAAATGTTGGACATATAAATCTCTACGAAACATAATTCCAGCCCCTGGAAATCATTATACCACAGAATATCATCATTTTGCCGGATTGCTTGGGAATTGGCATGATGCTCACCTTCAATGCTGAAGCTCTCTCTGTGGAAGCAAACGAACAACTTTTCAGGAAAATCCTTGAAGTGTGGAAAGATATACCATCTTCTGTAGGTATGTGTATAATGCCTCATTCTTTGAGGTAATTCCAGATAAGTATTTTAATGAAAATGTCTACTAAGTAAAAAGCTTCCTGAAAGATTATTTTTTTCTTAAAAAATGAGGATTTTTCTGGAGTCTTGCACACCTTTTCTCTTAGTAAGTTGAAGCAAAAGTTTATCATTTACTTAGCAAATTCATGTGACTCCTAAACAGAGATCAATTTATTTACCTTAGGTGTTCACTGTGTTATATTATTAAGACAGGAACTTATTTTTTCCTCAATAATCTATAATTTTGCTTTAAATCTCTTTGCTTGCAGTTTTTTACACAGATTTTGTAAACACAGATTTCCACTGCATTAATTTTGGAGGATTTACTTTTATTGAAGAGACTCATGTCATAAAAGAATAGCAAAAATTTCTATTTCACACAGTCAATAATGTCATGTTTAGTGAGTGATATTCCTGTAAAGAATAAAGTTATTCAGAAAAACAACAGATACAATTGGAGTGCATATAACGCACCAATCTGATGGCCACATAAAGAAAATTGTCTTTTTATTCTCTTCTGACCAGGACATTTTTTTTCCTAAAAACATGAGAGTTATGATTTGGGAAACGCAAATACTTTGGGGTGCTTGTGTGTATTTTTAAGACTTGGTGATTATATGATGAATCCAAGATAGGGACCACAATGCATAGGAAAAGTAAAAATGTGGGGTGAAATTATTAAAATCTAAAATAATAATTTCCAAAGAAAAGTACTTTGAAGGAGAAATCTAGTTGTGTGGTGCGGCAGGGTGGGGAGGGTTGAGGCAGTTTGTCAAGAGAGACGAGCGAGCAGTCCCAGAAATCGGTAAAAGGTAGGTAAAAGTATCCTCATGTGGCTTTAAGGACCAGTTTCAAAGAACTAATTTTGATGGACATTTTTTTCTATGGGATGAGGCACTTTGCATTGTGTCTCCAGAATCTTTTATTTTTTGCATACATATTTAATATTCAGGATTGTCCTGAAAACCTGCTCCAATTTCTTCAAACAGACAAGAATTCACAGAGGGTTTAAAACCATTTTAAGTGACACAAGAGAAATACTTACAGTATAATCGACAGATCTGGGGTGACAGGAATAAAAGTAATCAATCTTGTACTAATCTTCACAGTGATATTTTTGTGGTTAATATGCTAATTGCTAACAGGAATAAAGCAATTCAATTCAACTGGGAAACTGAAGATATCCCCTATACTTATGTCACTAGACAATCAGATGGGTCAGTAGGACCTTGAAAAATTATCTTGTCCAATTTTTGTGCTTGGGATGATTTGTTATCTAGAACAAGAAAATTATTTTACTTTTACTTTGCTAGAATTTGAAAAACACACATAAAATAAATTATAGCCTTATAATCACATGGTGTTTTTAATGTTTAGTAATAAGGATGTACATTTATAGTTCTGATGCTAAAGAAATTGCTCTTTTTCTGTCTTAAAAAAACTATTTCACTATTCAAAATTAACTCAGATCCAAACTTTCCTAATCTAAATTTTACATTTCCTTGAATAATGACAAATATTTTTGATAGCAACATCATTGCTCAGCATTTCTAAACAAATATAGAGAGGCTTAGCAATCACTGGCATATTTACTAAGTATTCTCAGTTCCAAATAACTGAGTGATTCTCATTTCAGAAAGCATGCTAGCTCAGTAGCTTGTTTAAGTGACAAATTCATGTGTTGCAGGACTAAGGTAGAAATTTTGTGATGTCATGTGAACTATGTTCTTGTATTTAGCAAGTAGCCTCTACATTCTGTTTAGAAAAATTTTACTGTTTGGTTTGTACTTTTTACTGAAGAATTCAGATGGGCAAAAATATCAAATCCATATAGAATTACTTATTTCCCTTACTCAGGCCACTGATTCTGATTTTCTTTATACTCTGGGTTGATGTTAATTCTATTCTGAAATTAAACTTACTAAGTTCTTCCAGGTCAGCCATTTTTCAAAATATGTTCACAATTTAATTTCAATTTTGAAGTCAGTTTCATGAATAAGTAATTTGATTTTATAATCAAAAATCAACTCTCATTGTAATTTTCAATCACTACTGGAAAAATATATTTTCCTCATACTTTTCATTGATATTTTAGCTTTTGAGTGTACACAGCGGACCACAGGATGGGACCAGAAAGCTATTGAAGTGCGCTCTTTGCAATCAAGAGTACTGGAAAGTGAGCTGAAGGCCAGGTCAATCAAGACCCTAAGATTTCTATGTACCCGAGGTGACAAGGTACAATGTACACCCTTAGAGTGATACTAAAACAGCAATTGAAATTAACTAACTAAGTATATGCCCTTTTGTTTCTGGCGATCAATATGCTTGTGTTGTATTTTAAAATTAACATGCCATTGACAAAATCAATTTTCCATTTTAAATTAGAAACATTGACTTTTTAAATGGTGAAATTTTGTTGCAAGACAGCTTTATTTTCAAACAGGTAAAAATTTGCAGTTATGTCTTAAACAAAATTTAGCCATTATTTATTCAGTATAGACTCCTTTATTGTCCCTGATCTACCATTCTTTTTATATTCATATAAAATATTTTTAAACAAAAACACTTGAGAAAATCTTTGTGTAAATAGTGCCTTTTATTAGTATGTATTAATTGTACCTATTAATGAGATCCAGAGTGATATAGTAGTGCACACATGCAACATCAGACATCAAGTCCAACTTGTGTTTATCCACCAAACCTGCATTCTGCTTAATCTCTAGTAATCACCATTCTACATTCAAGTTAATGTTTTTTAACTTCCACATATGAAAGAGAACATGAAACATTTGTCTTTCTATGTATGGCTTATTTCACTTAGCATCAAATTTTCTATTTCCATTCATTTGATTTCAGATGATAGGATTTCATTCTTTTTACTGCTGAATAATTTTCCATTTTTCATTTATATTATATTTTCTTTATTCATCAGTTGCTGTGTAACTAACCTGATTTCAAAACTATGGTCAGTAGTGCAACAATAAAATGTGGGCATGGCAGTATCTGTCTAATATGCTGATTTCATTTTTTTTTAGTTTTATATTCCCAGGGGTGGAATATCTGGATTGAATGAAAAGTTTCTTTTCAGTTTTTTAGAAATACCTATACTGTTCTCAACAAAATCTATGCTAATGTTCAGCCCCACAAAGTGTGTGTGAGATTTCCTTTTGTTCCACACCCTCAAGTATTACTCAGGAAAAGTGAAGAGAATTGAGATTTGGCAATTATTTGTGTAATTTAATAAATTTCAACAACTACTTCAAATAGCTAGATGAATTAGTTCATTCTATAAAACCAGGAATACTCTTACTTGTCATGACATATAGCAGTTGAAAAAAAATATTGCTAATAAGAAAAAGAAACATGTCACTTGCTTGCCTGAAGTCACACCATTAGGGAGGCTGAGACAGGAGGATTCCCACGTTGGAGGCCAGCCTGGTTTACATAGTGAGTGTAAGACCAACCTGTCCTACCCAGTGGGATCCTATCTCACTGTCCTTTGAGATCCTATCTCAAAGGACAAAACAAAAAATGAGAGACTGCAGAGGATTGAAGTTAATTTTAGCATAACTCGATTAAAGTACCCCACAACAAGGAAAGATGCAAATTTGCAAAGCACAGAAATATAATGAAAAGAACTACAATTTAGGTCAGGTAGATCTAAGATACAGTCCTGGATGCCATGTCAGTAGGTATGAAAAATCTGAGAAATTTGCTCTTCCTGAACCTTAGTTCCTTCATCTCCAAAATGGGAATATTAATAAATGTTTTGCAAGCAAGTATGAACATTCACATAATATGTTTGTAGTAAACATCTCCCAGATAGTGTGGCATATACAATGTGCTAAGATAAGGGCAGCTAGCTTATCTTATCTTCTTTATTATTATGTCTCTTAATCTTTGAGGTGTAACCATTTTGAAAGTCAAAAATCAGATCTTTCTATGAGGTCCCTTTGATATTTTTGACCATATTCTGTAACTTTCTTTATGGAACAGTACTTATTTATATAACATGCCCTTTAAGTGACTGGCTCAAATTGATTCTTTAGAACTATTAATGTCAATTTATTTTGCTGAAATAGGAAAGTACACAAGTAGAAAATTTCAGTGACTTCTTAAATTTCAGCAGTTAATAGTAAATATCATAAAAATTAATTGCTTCATCATACTGAAAGAAAATCCAATCTATGTAAAACTAGATTTTTAAATAAAATATTTGTTAATCAGAACAAATCATAAACTTCAGCTGATGAATGCCACCTACAAAAAATAGTTTAAACTGTATCAATTGGAAGTATATAGTATATAGTAAAAGATCATTTTAACTATATAACTGAAACTCCAAACTAATTTCTTGCTTTTTAATTTGAGGGAAACTATCTGAAAAAAATGGATTAATATTTTAATGAAGGAGTGCAGATAAATTTAAATTATATCTATATATTAGTACTTAACACTGTTAATTACTAAATCTTTGGTTGCAATATTTAATATGTACTAATAGTGTCTTTTGCTTTCTTTTAAAGCTCTTCTTTACCTCTACTCTACATAATCACCACAGCCGAGTGTATTTTATGACCCTTGGAAGACTCGAAGAGCTCCAAAGCAAGTATCCTGCTTAAAAGGTTCCAAAATTTGTTACAACACTTAAAAAAAATCTCATATATATATATATATATATATATATATATATATATGCTGCTACGTCTTCAGTTTTCTGATATTAAATGAGCATTCAGTGTTTTTATTAAAGAAAAATTACATCAGAAACTTAACTTTAAATGTAGCACAGAATAGTTTTAACAAAAAATGCAGCTTTATATATAAAATTTACTATAGCCATCTTTATGTACTCCAAAAGGTGTACAATATCTTTTGCACAAACTTTGTAACTTTTGTTACTGTGAATTCAAATATTACTATTAAGACAGTTGATGGTATCTTTATTCAAATTTACAGCATAAAGAAATCTGTTATAAGTAGGTTAAAGGAAGCTTTCAAAATAATTGTCACTGAGTAGGATTTTACAGAGAGAAAAAATACTAACGAACTATATGCAATTTTTCCAACATGATGTGAAAAAATAAAGGTTAGGTCAGTGATGGCAAACCTTTTAGTGCTTTCAGAGATAACAAACAGCCCATTGTAGCATGCATGTCATAAGTTGCCACCACTGGTTAGGGTCATGAAACAAAAATTGCAATGACTATGCTATAACCACACCAAGGTTGAACAGCCTAAATGCACAGAGAAAATTGCAGTGACAAATGAGGAAAAGTCACCTGTTCCCTCACTATTAAGCCCATATCTAGAAATCAGTTGTGATTTTACTCCATATTACAATGGTTTCCTTTGTTTTATAAGAAAAGACAAAAATCTTAAATGACTGATCTTACTCAAACTCTCCAAAGATGTGCAGTAACTGTTTCTGAAAATCACCAAATAATACACTTGCAAACCTGAATACAGGACTGAACTCTAATGCATATGTACTGTATAAAGAATATTTCTTTTAACACTTTAGACATAAAATTCTAAGCTTAAAATTTGTTAAGTTTTCAAAATTATCTTCTGGTCATGATTGTGACCATTGAACAGTACCAAATATTTAATCCCAGATTAAACTATATGTTCATTTCCTATAGTTATTAAGCAAAATTAAAATAATAATATACAACAACAAAAATATCAACTAAGTACATAAATTTTCAGATTTCTACTGCTGTAAAATGAGAAATTAATTTAAAATTATTTCAGGGAAAATTCCATGTATAGATGCAAAGCTATAAATAAAGAAGAGAATAGATTTTGAGAGAAATTTTACTTTCATCATATAACTGAATCTGAAAAATTACAGTGGTAAAGTTAATGCAATCCTATCACCCAAATATATTATAGATGCACAGATAGGTGATGTTTCATCACCTATGCTAATAGCTACCTGATAAAAAGCATTATTTCTGCATATCTATCTTCAAAACTCTGCTTAGTTCTGGAGAAATAGAGAACAACAGAACTATCACAAAGTATACCTCATTTATAATTCCTTTTAGTTCTGCTTCAGAAATCTGAAGATAGTGCTAGTAGGATAATAATTTTCAAACTACCTGGATAACCAAAAAAAAAGTAGCTGACTAGATGTGATTTCATGATAGTGCATCATTACGTGGCACACTGGTATAAGAAATGAGGATTTGGATTTTCCAAACACTTATATTAAAAGTATAGTAACTCGATGATGAGAAATAGGAGAACCTGAATCCAAGAATTAAAGAAAAATGAATGTGATTCACATTTCTGTTACTGTGACACAATGACGTGGTCCTAAAACTGGTTTATCCTTGAGTGTTTACAACTCAAATAACTTTTTAATGCAATAATTTTAAAAAGAAAATGATTTTTTTATGTTGAAGTAGTTCCTTAGAAGTAGTATTATTATAAATTTATATACTAAGAGGCCATAGGGGAACTTTGTACATGTTCCACTTTGCTGAGGATATAGAGCTTGCTATGTTTGAATTTTCAGAAAATTTTCTCAGTTAAATATATATAGAACTAAGTATATAAAATTCATGTTGTAATCCTTATTTACTCAAAGTGAAGCTTAAAATTAAATTTTAGCTTAAAATCATATTATAAGGCAATAACTTTGGAAAAACTGTTTTAGAAAACTAACTTCCATGGTACCTTGTAACAGTCCAATAAATAACCAATTGTCAACAAAATCTGCTAAGTTGTCCTGGTGTAACCATACAAGAATGACTATAATGTGTAACTGAATTTTTAAGGAAAAGCCACTAACCAAGAAAGAAAGATGGACACACACTAAAAAGAGAGATTAAAATGTTGAATACCTAAGTAGAAAATATTGAAGATATTTGAAGTGGCTTATAGGTGATAATCATTTCAAATTTAGTTTCAAACTCATCTTAAATCTTTACACCCTTTGGCAGCTGAAATAAAAAAAATGAAAGAAGCAATGAAATTCCATAGTGTACATTGTAATAGACAACTGAAATTATATACCCACTTTATCTTGTGACAGCAGCACCTGGAAACCCCAGCCCATCACAGAAGCATTTAGGGGTACTTCCAAAAGCCAATTTTCCTATATCTGTGATTTGATGCATAAAAGTTCTAGCAGGCTGCGAGCAGCACTGGTGAGAAACTATGGTTTCGATTTAGTGTAAATTAAGTTTTCTTCATCAAAAATATCACCCAAAATAAAAAGCATTATTAGAAATATTTGAAAACTAAAAAAAATATTGGATAGATAAAGTGGATAAGAAAATTTTGCAGTGGCTGAGCTAGTTGGAGTAAAGGTAAAGTCCTCAGAAGAAACAGAAGTGATCATTAAAATAGTAAAACAGGCAAAACAGAATCACAAATACACTTATTAGTACATGCACACATACTGACATTACAAAGTACAATTTCAATGTTTTTTAACAGCAGTTTTGAGAAAAATTAGCCATTATTTTCTTCCAAGATTCACTTAGTTGAGACAGTAGCCATAAAACTGGGAATAATTCAATGAGATCTTTTAAGTACTCTTCAATTTGTTTCAAGAAATGTGTCTTTTAAGTCAATTTATATATAATCTGTACTCTAAAAATATTGGAACAATCTTTGATATTAATAATGTTATCCCAAGCTAATGAATTATTATTCATCTTCTAAAAATAAAAAAATTAAACTTACTGATTGATGTCTTTATTGAAACATACTTGTCTAATGATTTGGAAGTAGGACTCATTGGAGAAACAGTCATCTCTTTAAATTACGTCACAGTGCACTGATTAGTAGATGTTAGTGGTTCCACCTGTTGCTCATTAAGAATTCTGGCCCTAGAGTGGGTAAAAATAACTTTCTGGCAACAATAGGGAAATTAGAAACTGATATATATATTTGAAATATATTCCTTTAAATGTATGAGACTTTATACATAGGGACAGACTCACATAGTTTGGATAAAACACAAGCAAGTTTTAACACTGCCTTCTCCCCCACTCCAACCCCATATCTTCAAATCCAGTGAAGAGGAAAGAGAAAGAACCCTATCCAAACATGGTAGTAAATTTTTATATTTTCTTAGTACTGAAGAAATGTTAATGCATCTGATGGTAGAAAGCAAGATGGCACAACCATGGCAGTTTGTCAGAAGGGTGATTCCATCCTTTAGTGCCATAAAAAGAACAGATCTTTCCTCAAAAAGTTTCTCAACACAAAAGCATTGAGAACCTGGTCCCACCTACTTTCTGTCATCTCAGGACAACCTGAAGACATAGTCATCGGGCTATTCCCATAGGGCCTATTGAGTTGGACTCTAATTTGTCAAGCATGGCCAGACATTCAGGAACTGAACTAACTTGGATGCATCGAGTTTGTCCAGAGTTGTTTTTTTTATTTTAAAGAGGATAAAACAGAATAAAATCTATCAAAACAAACCAGTGTAAAAGATACAGAACTTCAAAATATTATAAAATCAACAATAGTTACCACAATGCCATTTGATGTCCTCAAAATAGCTGCAGATAACTTTGGTCATAGTAAAAATCAAACAGAACAGAACAAATAGAAACAACAAAAAAATGAATATTATTGGACTTCATAACAAGCCAATAGTAAATCTTAACTTGTTGCCATAATATATCTTGCTATCTTTGAAATAGCATCAGACTTACCATAATCAAACAAAACAAAAGAGAATAAAACCTATGCCAACAAAACAATGGAAATGATATAGGACTTCCAAACAAGATCACAGGAAATCAGCAATGGCTGCAACCCCCAGAAGGAGATCCCCTCTAGATGTCACACTGTGTACCATTACCTCTGAACTTATAATCAGACCACTGGTCATAGACTTGAAATATTAGTGAAACACCAAAGCACCACAGGCATCCAATTGTATTTCCCCTCCATAGCTATCATAGCAGCCTGTGTTTCTCCAAACAATCCTGTTGCTTACAGTGGGTGTGGGATGAGGGTTGATATGTCTTGTTTGCCAGCCTGCATACAAGAGAAGCCTGGGATCTGTCTGTTCCAATCTGCAGGCAGCCAGGGCATGGCACTACTGCCTAAACTGGGCTTGCTTGCTGGTGTGGTTTTGTTCTCTCTACCCCTGATCTGCAAATGGTGCTTATTCATGGATAGAGGCTGGAGTCTGTCTGTTCCAGTCTGGTGGAGGCCCGAGTTTAGCGCTGGTTGCCAGACTGGACTTGCTTGATGATTTTCCAGACTTCTAGCATCTGAATCTAAAATGCTTCATTACAAGAAAATTCAACCTAATACATAGGACCCACTGACTTTGACTACTTTAAAGGGCAATATTATGAACCAAACAATAAAATTATTATCATGAGTTACACTTAGCTTTAACAGAGAGAAGTCCCAAGACTGAGCCAGAACATTAACCAGGAAACATGTTACTGAAGCATGGGGACAGGATAAGTCATGGGCAGATGTCATTAGCTATTAGTTCCATTATTGCTCATAATGGGAATAGTGGGTTTGCAGACTTCACTGCTGCAAAGGTAGTAAGTACATTTATTCCCAACACTGATTTCCAATTGAAAATTGTAGTTTTAATTTAGAGAGACTTTTCTTCTCACTTAAGGATACTCAAGTTTCTGAAGACAATAAAGTTATCAAGTGTGGCACCTCTTTAATTCCAACAATAGAATGGTGATAGCTAACAAAGTAAGGGTAAACATGCTTCAAAGGTGTTGTCACATGTCATATTTTATGTTGTTTCAATCATATAAACTAACTCAAAACAAAATAGTACTAGGTAGAGTAAAATTAATTTTGCATGGATTTGTATTTTCACATGCTTGGACACAGCCATAACTTGAAATAAAAACAAAATCAGACTTTTTTTTCAAATTTTTATTAGTTGATAATTGCAGTGTATAATGACTCCATTCTTCATAAGGAGTTAGTACATATGCATTTTAATTCATTTTTCATACCTTTCCCCTTGCTCCCTCCATTTCTTAGTCCTGTCACCTTTTGCAAATGATCTATTTCCTATTATATATTTTATTTTGGTCATCATTTATATTTTGGATTTGTTGTATAAGAGAAGCCATGCAATAATTGAACTTGTGGGTCTGATTTATTTAATATATAAGTTCTCAAAGTGCATTCATTTTCTGACAGATGACTAAAGTTTTTTTTTTCCTTTTTATGGATAAGTACAACATTTTGTACAATTACCACAATATCTTTTTTCATTATCTATTATTGGACATATAGGTCATTTCAATGATTTAAGTATTATGAATCATGCTGCTATAAACATGAATATGCATGTATCACAGCAATAAGATATCTTTAAATACTTTGGAAATATACCTCAAGTGGAGTATTTGGGTCAAAAGTAATTTCTGTTTTTAGTATTTTGAGAAATTTCCACACTGATTTCCATAGTGGATGTAGTAGGGTGCATTCCCACCAACCATGTAAAAGTGTTCCTTTTTCCATGTATTTGCATTCCTCTCAAACAAACCATTCTTTTTTTACTTTTAAAGTAGTAGAATACCACAGATCAAGATGGAACAAAGACAACTGAGACAGTGCAGTGAAATTGGTACAGAACTTCACAGCAGGTTACCAGGATAACAGTAATAGGTACCATAGTGTATCTTGTTTTCTTCACAATAGTTGTTCTTTCAATCAGGTATAGTAAAATCAAAGGAAATACAGAACATTATAGAACTTATCAAAACAGAATATTGAATAGAGCAATACCATTAATCAGAACAAAGCAAAACAGTGATAAAAAATATTTGCCTTCAAAGAGATTGTAGAAAGAAATCTCCCTTATTTGCTATATTGCATATAGTCAACCTTGCAAGAGATGCTTAGATCTCTGGCTCCCACTTGCTGGGTGGGGGTGATATTGATGTGTTGGAATCTCAGCCCATGCGTCAGTAAGCTTACAGCTGCTTACCAGGGAGGCGAGCTGGTTGGTTTCCCTGCCCCCTAAGTTCCAATATGGTGCAGATCTCAGGAGACTCTGATGGTCCTTGTTCTGGGGCGGCCGCGGCTTGCCAGGTCACAGCCATTTACCATGGTGGCGAGCTTTCTGCTTGGTTTCTGAACACCCTAAGTACCAAAATGACGTGGATCTCAGGAGAAGCTGATGATTCTTGCCCTGGGGTGGCCGTGGCTTGCTGGGTCAAATAAACCAAATATTGAAATACATAAATATCCACAACAGCTATAACTCCACTAATAATGGGAAGTAAGAGGATCACAACGTGGAGTTCAACATGAACACTTTAGAAATTAGGAAAAGCCTGTCTCAAATAAAAGTAAAAATAATCCCCCAACTGAGGGTGTAGCTTAGTGTGAAAGCTTTGAGTTCAGTTCCAATAATAGACCCTCATGCTCATTAGTGATCACTTACCATCAACTATCCATCTCTCCAGAACACTGAGCAACTGTAATAAATTATTTTTCTCTGTAAATTTGTCTTTTTTGGACATTTCATTTAAATGGAATTGCATGATGTATAATCTTTTGTGATTGGCTCTTTGGACTTAGCAAAATATTTTGAGTTTCATTCATGTTGTAGCAAGTATTAGTATTTTTTATAGTTGTATAATTTTCTATGGCATAGATACATAATATTTCTCTATTTATTAGATGTATTTTTAGTATTTTTTTCTACTTTTGGTATAAGTTTTACTGCTATGTATACTTGTGTACACATGTATTATTTGTGTTTGTTACTGATTTTGATTATGTACCTAGGAAGGTTTTTGCTAGGTTATATTACAAGCCTGCCATTTTGAGTTCATTATTGTGTATTGTGTTCAACAATTTTAAAGTTGCTAGACTATTTTCCAAAGAAATTGCATCATTTGTCATTCTCATCCATAATGTATGCCTGATTTATTCTAAATTATAGAAATTACTTGCTATTTTCTGTCTTCTTTATAATTATAGATGTTCTACTAGATGTGAAATAACATTTCATTGTACTTTGATTTGCATTTTCCTAATGTTTGATGGTACTGAAACATTTTCTTTGCTTATAAGACACTTGTGTATTTTCCTTGGAGAAAAATATAATTACATTATTTGTCCACTTTTAATTAGGCTCTTTGTTTTATTGTTTTTCAATTTCAGGTGTTCTTTATTTATTTTTGTGATCTTATTCATTTAACTGACATATTATGGGCAAATACTTTATACTCTTCCTACTTTTTATTGTACAAGGGATATGATTTGTACCATGAAAGAGTTTAATCTTGATGATTTCTAACTTATCTATTTTTCATTTTGATTTCTGTGTTTTTAATGTCATATCCAAGAAATCATTGACAAATCCAGTGTCATGAGGTTTTACTGTTTTAGCTCTACAACTAGGTCTTTGGTCCATTTTGAGTTCATCATTGTATATAGTATGAAATAAAAGTGCAGTTACATTTTCAAACTTTTTACATATACGTATACAATTGTCACAGAAATATTTGTATAAAAATAACATTTCCTGCCACTGAATTGTCTTGTACTCATTTGTTATGTTTTTGGATAGAAAATGTTCCCTGGGAGGATAATGTATACAGAAGTGTGATACTTGAAAGTGATTGGATCACTAGGGCTCTAACTTCACCAGTAGATTAATCAGTTCATGGACTCATGATTTGATAGAAATGTAGAAAATGTGACCCCTGAACCCTTATTTTGTGGCTCTCTCAGTGCCTGCTTGCTTCCTAGACACCTTGAACTGAGTAGCTTTTCCCCACCATGCCCTACTGCCCTGATGTTTCTGCCTCACCACAGGCCTAAGGTAATGGATCCAGAGGACCAGATACTGATTTTTTAAGCTATGAATAAAAAATATCTCCTCCCTTAAGTTGTATTATCAAGTATTTTGTCACAGAAATAGAAAATTGCCTAAACTCTATGAAAAAAATGAATTAACTGTATAGATTTTATTTTGGACTCCCAATTCCATGCCAGTGGTCTATATGTCTAACCTTATGCCAGTACCATGCTAATTTTATTACAATAGATTTGTAGTAAGCCTCTTATAAATATGTTTACATGGTAAACTTAAAAATTGTAGTTGTGTAGATTTATTGGCTACAGGGTGATATTATGACATATGTATGCAATGTAAAATGTTTTCAAAGTAACAAACCCATCTCTCACCTCAGACACAAAATCATTTCTTGTGATAAAAATGTTTGTAATTTGTTTTTGGTCAATATTAAACTGATATTACATAGTTATTAACTATAGTCAATCATAGTGTTATGCAATGTAATTTCAAAAAAATTTTAATCTTAACTGAAACTTTCTACCCTTTGTTTAGCATCTCTTCATTGTTCATAACCTCCAGCCTCCAAGAAATCAATGTATCTCTGCTTCTATGAGTTCACTTGTTTTAGATTGCAAATATAGGTGAAATCATGTAGTATGTATTATATCCCTCTGTGCCTGGTTTAATTTACTTGGCAAAATATCCTTTACATTTATCCGTGTCACCCCATATGACATAATATCTTTGTTTTTAGATTTTAGTAGTGTTCCTTTGTGTATGTTCAGCACAATTCCCATAACACTTGATAATTATGTTGGTTCCTTATCTTGACTTTTTTGAACAATGCTGTGGTAAACATGGGAATGCAGATATATCTTCAACATGTTGATTTAAAAACCTTTGTATATATAAACAGATTGCTAGACTGTATGACAATTTCAGTATATTTTGTTGAAGAATCTCAATGCAGTTTTCAATAACGGCTGTACTAATTGACATTTTTACCAACAGTGTACAAGTGGTCACATTTCCCTACATCCGAGATAGCATTTATATTTTCTTTTTCAATATTTCTTATCAGACATGTGTGAGGTGGTAACTAATTTTTATTTCCCAAGATATTGGTGATGGTAAACATTTTTTGCATACCTATTGGTCATTTGTATGTCTTTTTCTAAGAAGTATTGTTTAGGTCTTTGCTAAATTGTTTTAATTTGCTTAAGTTTTAACCATTGTATTGTTTGAATTCGTTATATATTTTTAATATTAAACTCCTATTAAATGTGAGACTTGTAAATACTTTCTACCAGTTTGAATGTTTTCTTTTCATTGCTGATTTTATTTGCTGTGAAGAAATACTTTAGATTGATGTAATCACATTTGTTTATTTTTACTTTGGTTGTCTGAGCTGTTGGGGTAAATTAAAAAAAAAACAGTTATTCTAAAACCAATGTCATGAAGATTTTCACATCTAAAATTTAAGTATTTAACCTATTTTGAGCTGTTTTTTGTACACAGTTGTGAAATTTCCAATTTCATTCATTTGTACATGAATAGCCAGCAGTCTCAGTAGCTTTTATTGAAGAGACTGTCCTCTTTCCATTGTGCATCACTGGTAGCTTTGTTGAACACCAATTGATCATTAATGTGTCAGTTCCTTTATGGGCTCTCCATTTTGTCTCACTGGTCAATATTTCTATTTTTATATAAGTGCTATGCTGTTTTAATTAATAGAGTTTTGCAATATAATTTGATATTAAGTAATGTGATGCCTCTGGCTTTATGCCTTTGTTTTAAGATTGCCTTGCCTAGGCTCACAATATCCCCCTCAAGGCTGTTCCAATGACTTCACTTTATTCTACTAGAACACATCTCATAAAGTTTTCATCCCCCTTTCCCACAAACAGGAAATCACGATTTACACACATGGACTCTGTGAGACTTTTTAGATCCAAATCATAATAGCTACTGAGGATCTTTTGTGGTTCCATATAAAGTTAAGGATTTATTTCTTTTATTTCTATGAAATATTACATTGAAATTTTGGGTTGCATTAAATGTTTACCTCACTGAATAATATGGACAATTAAGGAATTAATTCTTCTGACATATAAGCATGACATAATTTTCTATTTATTTATATTGTCACTTTCCTTTATCACTATCTTGTATATGTCAGTGTGCACATTATTTATCTCCTTGATTTAATTTATTCCTAATTATTCTGTACTTCTAACATAGGATTATTTTCTTGATTTATTTTTTGGATATTTCTTTGTTATTATACTGAAATATTATCAAATTTTTGTATGTTGATATTGTATCCTCTAACTTAACTGTATTTGTTTATTGGTTCTAACACAATTTTTGTTAGTTACTGTTTTGTATGCAGATAGTCATGTCATCAGCAGAGAAAATTTCATTTTTTCCTTTATCTTTTGAACTTTTTTCAGTATTATGTTGAATAGAAGTTGTGAGAGTACATGCATTCACTTTTCACTGCTATAATAAATACCTGAGATAAAGCAACTTACAAAGAGAAAATAATTTTTGATTCAGTGTTTGGGGCTTGAGCTCATGAGCGATTTGTCTTTTTGCTCTTGGGCATGTGGCAGGACAAGTGCAAGAGGGAGGGTAAAATCAGTAACCTCATTCCCTGAAGTGAAAAAAAAAAAGAGAAGAAGAGGATCCGAGGGTCCCACTGTACCCTTCAAAGCTAGACTCCTAATGATGAGAAGATCTGCCTCTTGTCCCAATTAAGTTTTCCATCACTACCAAATAGCATCAAACCTGGGGACTAAGTTTTTATCACATGATTCTGTAGCAGCCATTCTAGATCCAAACTATGGCAGTCAAACTTTTTGTCTTGTTTCTGATCTTAAAGGAAAAGTATTCAAACATATGATATTGCCATATCATACCAATATTGTTTGGTATACAATTTTTGGCTTGCCATATATGATCTTTATTATGCTGAGATGTATTCATTCCATCATTAATCTGTTTAGTCTTTTAAAATGAGGAAACGTTTGATTTTCTCAAATGGTTTTTCTACAGTTAATGAGAAGATCATATGGCTTTTTTCTTTCATTCAGGTAATGAGATATAAAATATTTATTGATTTGTTTATGTTGAACCATCCTTCCATCTCAGGAATGAATAACACTTAATCATGGTGAATGATTCCTTCAACATGTTTTTGAGTTTGGTTCATTAGTATTTTTGGAGAATATTTGCATCTTCATCAGTTATAGGTCAGTAATTTTATTTTCTAGTCTGATTTTGATATTAGCTTATTGCTGGCTTTATCAAATTTGAAAGTATTCCTTCCTCTCCAAATATTTAAAAGAGTTTGAGTAAACTTTGTGTTAGTTATTTAACTTTTTTTTGACATAGGGTCTTGCTATGTAGTTCAGGCTGGCCTTGAACTCACAGCAATTATCCTGCCTCAGCCTCCCAAGTTCTGATATCAGAGGCATGTGCCACTATGCCTAGCTTGTTAGTTATTTATATATTTGTCAATATTCCACCATGATTTTGTCAGATTCTGAGTTTTTGTTGATTAGGAGCTTATTTTTACTGAGTCATCTCCATTGTTATTAGACTACAGAGACCATTTATTTCTTAATGATTTAGTCTTGGAAATTCTTATGCCTTATGTCTAGATGCCCCCCTCATAGGTGGGGTTTTTCAGAAGTGTCTAGATCCAGGGTGTGTACTGCTGGGAGCAAGTATATGATACTGGGATAGATTTTTGGTGCCATACTAGGATCAAAGCTACCCCACACCGCATGTGAGTGGTACATCCCCTAAAGGTGGGTTGCCTGGTTAAAATATAAGGGATACAAAGAGGGTCCTCACTTACTGCTTATCACTTGTCACTTTCTGATTGCTATATTGCTGTCTTTCTGCCTTCTACTTTCCATGAACTGTTTCTCCTCTGCAGTGCACCTCTGCTATTGTATCCTGCCTTAGAGCCAGTAGGCAATAGACCAAATGCTTTATGAACTGTAAGCTAAATAAACCTTTCCTCCTCTAATTTTTTGGTACATTTTGTTTCAGCAAGGAGGAAAATGCAAGTGAGACAGTAGGTTTTGAGTCTAGAAATTTATTACTTTCTTTTGGGTTATCCAATTCATTGGCATATAGTTGTCCACAGTGGTTTTATCATACATCATATTTCTGTGACATCAGGTATAATTTCTCATCTCTCATTTCTTATTTTATTTCTCTGAAACTTTTGCATGTTTTTCTTATTACAGGTAAGAATTTCTCAAGTTTGTTTAACTTTCCAGTGCACTAACTCTTCATTTTGATCTATCTTTTATATTGTTTTTATAATCCTTATTTCATTTAGTTGTGATCTGATATTTTCCCAATAATTATTAACTTTGGGCTTAGTTTATTTTCCTCCTTATGTGAGAAACAATGTTAGGCTATTTGTTTGAGATCTTGCTTCATTTTTGATGTAGATATTTACTTCTGCAAACTTCCAGTTAGAACTTATTCTGCTGCATCTCATAAGTCTTGTTATATTGTGTTTCCACTTTTGTTTCACTTTGGATTTCCTCTTTTCCCCATTGATTGGTCAAGAGTTAGTTTTAAATTTTCATTGATTTTTTTAATTTTCCAAGATTTATCTTATTGATTATTTTAGCCCACTTGCACTGGTATAACAAAAATATTTGAGACTAATTAATAAAGAGGAAAAATTATTTTCCTAGGTTGTAGAGGCTGTAAGCCCAAAATCAAATAACTTTCAGATTCAGCTTCTGATGAGAGACCTGCCTTTGATTCCAACATGGCTTCTTTCTGCTGCAACTTCAACCGAAATGAATTACTATGTCCTTGCATAATGGAAGGCAGAAAAGCAAAACATGTGAACTGCTCCTGTCAAACCCCTTTATAAAAGCAGCTAATCTCTCTCATGAGACATCTTGCATGATCTAATCATACTCTAAAAGCCACAAGTCTTAATACTATCTCCTTGGTCATTAAGAGTGAACACATGCATTTTTGGAGACACATTCACACCATATTATTCCTCCCTGGATTTCTCCAAACCATGTCTTCTCATATGCAAAATATATTCATCCTATCTCAAGTATTCACTAAAGTCAAAACTTGTTCCAGCAACAACTCACAAATCTGAAGTTCAGTGTCCTGTCTGAGTCAGATGTAAGTGAGACTCAAGGACAGATTTCATCCTAAGGCAAATTGCTCTTCATATGAAAGCCTGTACAATCAAACAAGTTATGTCTTTCCAAACTACAGTGGGGAAGGGTCATATGTATAAAATAGATGTTTCAATTGTAACTAAGTTAAAAGGAAAGAAGAAAGGGGAATGTTATAGCTTGCATGTAGATGTCCCCACAAAGCCTCAAATGCTCATAGGTGGGGCTTTGCAGCACTGAACGGATCTAAGGTAAGTAATACTGGTATTAAGGATGTGTGATTCTAAATTAGTCCACTGAATGGAATTAACATATTTCTGGGTGTGGTTGAATGGATTTATGGAAGATCTAAGCTTTGACCTTGGTGTGGGTGGCACCACCCAAATGTACTATAGCTTGGATGGAATAAAAGAGAAAGATGGGCTGCTATTTGGTGTTTCCTGCCTTCTTCCTGCCACACTATGAACGGTTTCTCCTCTTTGATGCCCCTATACCATGCCTCCTGACGTTAGAGCCAACTGAAATCTCTATAAACTATGAGCTAAAATAAAGCTTTTTTCCTTTTATTGTGGTTGTCGAATATTTTCCCCCAAAATGACTAAGATACACAACAAGCTACCACATAAACTTACAACCCAATATGGCAAAGAACATCAAATCATAAGACTCCAGAGTAAACTTTATTTCTGTGACTTTCAGACACACTGTGGTAGAACTGGGTCTTCAAAGTTCTGGGGGAAGGGCTGGGGATTTAGCTCAGTGACCTAAGTGCCTGCCTTGCAAGCACGTGGTCATGAGTTCAATCCCCGGTACTGATAAAAAAAAAAAGATTTTGAAAAGGGAGAAGACAAGATGGCTGATCAGTGAGCAACAAAATACAAAGCCTCCTAGGAGAAACAATTCATTAGCCAGAATAAAACACCCTGGAGAGACTCAGACAGAGGGAGATGGATCCTCTTGACACAGGAAGAAATCAAAACACAAAAAGCTTGTCAAATACTTCAGGACTACAACTGAAACAGCTAAAAACTATGGAACACAGCATTTTTGTGATGACCCGCCAAGTTTGAACCAGCTTGAATCCATGCTAGCAGGCAGAGCTGCCCAAACTCATTCTCGCCACCACTCACAGGAAGCACAGTAGTGCTGAAGTCAGGGTTTGGTGGACGTGGCAGAGAGCAGAGCCAGTGAAGGGACCTTCATTGATCCACGATCAGTGCTGGGAATGAGACCCCCCCACATGGGAAGAGCATGACCAAATGGGTGACATGTTGGAATTGGGCAAGAGGAGCCTGAACTGGGAGTGAAAATGACATCAGTTGGTTCCTCCCTCCCAAGAGTATATTCATGGGATTTGCTTGGACTGGGCAGTGCCCCTGGCCAGGACCCAATGATCTGTCCCAAATTGATTCCCTGTGCCTAACAAGCACTAACCTGGTGAAGGCACCTGAAGTTCGGCTGGCCTGGTGGGGGGGGGCAGACATACACAGCCACTGCTTACACCTCAGTGACAAGAGTAGGCAGGAGAGGGTGGAGTTCACTTGCCAGCATGCTTCGGAGGAAATGTGGCCAACAGCAAAGGGGGCTGGGACCTGCCCTGTAACCTGTGGGGAGAAAGCCAGGGCCATGACAGGAGAGATTGGCAGGAAGAGGCCCCCAGCCCAGAACCCTGAGAGCACTGATCCAGGAGAAGGAAAAACAAGGGAGACTGAGGGTGGCAAACACACAACATCAGACATGGCTTCAATGGACTTTAAGACATATCTTTGGGACCTTGTAGATGAGCTCAAAACTGAAATATTAAATCAGGTAAAGCAAGACATGAGTAGAGTAATAAAAGAAATGCTTTCAGGAAGCATCTCTCAGGAAGATACAGATGGAAAAAAGGGAGGAACACAAAAAAAGGAGAGAAACATTTGATAAAGAATATAAAGAAAATATAGAATACATGAAGCAGATTCAAAGAGACTACCAGGAAATTAAAAACTCCATTGAAAGCTGGAAAAACTCCTTAAAAGAAACTAAGAATAGACTATCAAAACTTGAAGACAAGTTTGCATTGTGTGATCATGAAAGAAAAGATCTCTTAAAAACAACAAGGAAACAGGCAGTAACAATACAAAGGCTATAAGATGACAAGAGAATCTACAATTTAAGAGTAAGAAACGTGAATGAAGAAGCAAGAATACATACAGGCAGACTACAAAGGCTATTCATGGAAATAATTAAGGAAAACTTCCCAAGCATTGGAAAAGAAAATGACATTCGGTTATGTGAGGCATACAGAACTCCAGCCACCTACAACCAAAACAGATCTATACCCAGAATTATAATAATCAAGATACCAGAAATCAAATATAAAAACAGAATATTAAAAGCCATCAGAGAAAAGAAACAGATTACCTATAAAGGTAAGCCCATCAGAATCATGGCTGACTTTTCAACACAGACCATCAGATCAAGAGGAGCTTGAAGTGAAATATTCAAAGCGCTGAAAGAGAATAACCTCCAGCCCAGATTGATGTACCCTGAAAAACTGTCACTAGAAATTGATGGAGAAACAAGATGCTTCCATGACAAAGAGGAACTGGGGGAGTTTGTGACCAATAATCCAACCCTACAAAGAATACTGAAGGACATTCTAGAGAAAGAGAAAAAAATACCAGGATTTTAGGAACAGTGGCAGAAAGGCCTCAATGAGTGGGGCAGGCAGTAGAATGAAGGCGAAAACTAGACATACAAAGGCAGAAAAATAGCATAGCAGAAATGAGGCAGAGAAGGATAACTAGAATCTCTAACATAGATGGCCTTGATACACTATATTGTTAATAGTGAACCAGCATTTAAAGCCCACATTACTCACACTACTCTGGTTAGATATATTATATTCTGTTCCAGTCATTATACCTGTACTAGATTTGAGGGCACAGACAGCAATCCTGAAAATAACAGGATATAGTACGGTAATCATCCTTAATTTCCTATTAAGAATCTAAAGCTCTGTAAAACCTACATTGTTTTACCATGACTGATTGTAATTGAATCTGGTTTGTTGGATTGCTTTTTTTTATTGATAGATTTTATTCAAAGCTGTTATGATTGATAGTATCAAGTCTGAGAGTATAGGAAACTGCACTTCAGATGACAAGATTCACCAGAATATCCACTATGGTTTTATTATTACCTGCCTTTAAAGTTTTATACTGTCTACAATGTTTTATTTTTACTAATATTGTTATTTACTGCTTTACTCAATTATACTGCTATATTCAATTATGCCTGATGATATAGACATTTTATTGAAGATAATTAGAAACAACACAATAATCATTGTAGATCACCTTGTGCTGTGGTTTTGCAGGACTTTTTGGTTTCATGTTTTTATAGGAATTTGTATTGTTTTGTCTTGCTAAGTTTTGTTTTTCCCTCTAATACAGAAAGGATAGAAATACATGTAGAGATTCAAGCATGCATAGCTGTTTACACTCTCACTGTTTGACTATCTACTTTGTATGCTTTAATTTTGTAACTTGAACAACTATTTCTAAGAGGACTATATGTAATTTATTAACTAGTTATTTCTTATTGTTTATCTTTTTTTGAAATTCTGTATTATCTCTAACTTTTACATGCTTTTGTTTCTCTTTAATTAAAAAAAAGTTCTGGGTGACCCAGATGTCATAATTTTTCCATGTTCAGCCGCATAGTTCTTCTCACACTGAAGTCAGGTGCCCATAGCTCTCCCAGGCTAGTGTTACATGCTGATGACTCCTCAGGTCTATTGTCTCCAGGACAGCTCTTTCCCATAGCACCTCCTGCCACTAACCTAGTGGGAACTTTCTGTGGTGTCCCTGAATCCATAGTTTTATCAGGCATTGGCCAGTATGGCTTCCAGCCATGTTCTGACCCTCAGGCAGTCCTTTGCCTTCTCCCCAGGGTTCTTCAGGTCAATCTTTGAAATCTAAGTAGTCGTAACCATGCCTCCACAACTCTTGCAGTCTCTACTGTTGTACTTAGTCTCACATGTACTCCACTGTAGCTCACTGCTCATAAATTGGCAGCCTGAATCACAACCAAGTGATCACAACCAAGAATCACAGCCATAGCCAAGTTGAGTAAGGAGTGTTTCATCCAAATACAGGTAGCAGAGGATTGATGCAGCATCAGGAAGCGTCTCTGAGGTCTTCCAGTTTTCCCTTCTATTTTCTTGTCTACAAACCTTAACAATCCAGACATGTGATGAACCTAGTAGCCCTCTAGCTCTCCAAAAATTTTGAGGTCATTTTTCCACTATCTTAATGAATCACATATGATTTCTTAGAATTCCCACTAATCTCTCTATCAAAGGGTGGCTTGACCATACATAGCATTTTCATCTAGACAAAAAAATTGAATTCTTTACATAGACAAGCTGACAAATTTTGCACTCTTTTCTTCTTTGGTTACAAATTCCACCTTTAAATAATGTTTCATCTGACATTGAGATTTACTACTCTTCTATAACCTGATAGGATAAACATTGGTTGTTATTTTTCCCACAAGTTCTTGAAATATACTTTATTTTTCCACTCTTCTTTATCTCTGTTTTTCAAATTGGATAAATTTTATTGAAATCTTGCAATTCACTGATTTAATTCCTGTCATCACCACTCCAGCATGTTCCCCTTTTATTACTATTTTTCCATTTTTTATTTCCAGAATTTCTCTTTGGTTATTTTGTTAACTTGTATATATCTGCTGACATTTTTTTAATTTTTAATTTGTTTCAAGAAAATTTATAATTGGATTTTGAATTATTTTTAAAATTGGTTTTTCTGATGATTGCAAGTTTTGATTCCTCAAGCTGTTGGTATCTGAAGATTGTCTATTGATATTCAAATTGTGATTTGTCCAGTTCTTGATATCATAAATTGTTTTATTCTTTCACAGATATTTTATTAGAAGACTTCCAAGTAAATCTTCTTTCTGAGAAGACGGTCACCATTCTTAGAACTAGCCTCTGTTTCATGGCAAATTTTATGGTCAGAGATTATAATTCCCTAACTGCCTAGGAAATACGAATTTTCTCTTAGGTCTGAAGAAACTACAATTTTTTGACATTAAGATTAAGGTTCCACAGCTGAGTATTTTGAATAGATATTTATCCAAAAGCAAGTTTGTTTTCTGGATACATGTAAGATCACTTAAACCACTTACAAGTATTTTACAAGTATTTTTTTCTATGAACCATGCTATCCACTAAGGGGAACTATAAGCCCAAGTATGAGAAATATATGTAATGCATTCAATTTTTTCATTAAAATGAATATAATTAAAGTTTTGAAGTTCTCTGAGAATGACAAAATCAGTCTCATTTTATTTCCCAAATTTTATTCTCTTATTCAGAATGAGTATTCAGAAGTTTAAACATTGATGTGCTGCATGGACCAGGGTTGTGACTGATAAAGTTCATTTCATTTCATCTTATTTAGTACTATAGTGTTTACAACTGCAGTACTGTAAAATTTACAATAATTAAAGAATTTTAGAATCCTAATTTTTATTTAAAGATTGCAATTTCCTGAATTTCATTTGTAAACCTTTATGCTTATTTGATTATTGCAAACTTATGGCTTTTTCAATTAAGACATTGGAAATGTATAACTGTATTTTATATTATGTCATATAATTTTTATAAGATGATTCATATTTATATTTGATAATTACTGTATATTTGATTATTTAAGTATTGCCCTACCTAGAATACTGATGGCAATGATGAACAGTTTTGCACCCAGGGCACATTTAGCAATGCTTACAGACAAATTTATTTATCAAAACCAGAATGGAGGTAGACATACTGACATTTTCTATGAAGAGGGTGAGAGTCCATGGATGCTTTGGAGGGGGAGTATTTGATCCTTGATATCACAATGCAAAATAGGAATGAATGCAAAATGACAAAGAGGAGATAAGAAGGGAGATAAAGAAAAAAGAAAATGAAAAAAGAGAAGAAATTGGAACAGAAGTAAAACAGAGAATAAAAAGATTTTTAAAATGAATTTCCCAAGTTCATTTGAATTAAAGCTGACTTCACAATCCTTCCATAAAATGAAACTCTTTGAAATTAATCATATACAATGCTGCAACAATTTTGAATCTCTTATTTGAATAACATTGAATATGTACATGTTTTATGTGAATAATTATGCATGCATATATAATAACATACAATAAAATTTTATTTATTGACATGAATTTGTATAAAAATATGTTTAAGCAATTTCTATGCATAGTTGAGGTGAAATTTACGATAGTCCTATGAGTTGGTTCACTTATTTCAGCTACACCAATAGGAAACTAAAATTTGGGGAAATAAAATAACTTGCCCTGATTTACAAATCATATAAGTAGAACTAGAGTTTTATTCTGAGATCAATTGTCTCAAGTCTTTTTTTTTTGTTGTTACTGATAGCGGAACTCAGAGCTTTGCAGAAATACCGTGTTTTGCCACCTGCCCTGTAATTGTTTATTTTTCTCATTTTTGATAGGTCTAATTTTTTTTTCAGAAAAGGCTGAAGTTACAGTCAAAATGAGTGGGAGCAAGTCCAGTTTTTAACTATGATCTTATCTTGTGAAGGCTCCAACACACATGCACACACATATACATTCACACACATGTGCACTATCTCTCCTAATATTTTGTGTAAATGAAAAGTACCTTGAGAAAAATTGAAATATATTATATAAAGAGGGACAATAGAATTTTAGAACAATTAAAGTGTAAGAGAAAGACAGAAGTCTAAGGTAAGACCCAAGGATTTTAGTCTAGAACAAAACTATGTTTTGTCATGAACTGCAGTGGTGAGAATTAAAGGTAAAACAGAATATTTATTTGCCTTTTCATTGGTGCCAGTGGTAGTGGCAGTTGGTTGATTGGTTTGCTTTATAGGTAGATGAATAAGTTTTTGTTTTCAATCATTTTAAATTTGAAATCTCTGATAAAATCCAAGAGGAAACAAAAATAGACCCTGGAAGAGCTTTACAGATGGTAATACAGTTTCAAAATGAAAAGAAACAGATTGAGTAGTGGCTGAAGAATTGAATGCTGAGATTCTAACCATCTTTTAGGTGTTCAAATAAATAGGGGAATGCCTTCTCTTGATGCATAAAAAGTGACCATATTTATATATTCCTTTCACAAAGAGTAAACAATTGTGACAGAATGATAGCCAGTGATGAGTAAGGGTAAATGTTTATGTTTTGTTTTGTTTTTAGGGTTTTTTGTTTCTTTTTCTTAGCACATACTTGCCATTTTATTTATTAATTATTTTTTTTTTATTTTTGCTGCCTGGAATTGAACTCAGGACCTTGAGCTTGCCTGGCAGGCACATGTACCACTGAGCTAAATCCCCAGCATAAGGGCAAATATTTACATCATGATGCCGACAAGATATAAGAACACTTTGAAATTACTAAGGAAATGCCAGTGAAAGGAGGAAAATTGACAACAGCAGCCTATTTGTAGGCCCTCTCTGAGGTACATTAGTATTACAAATGTGATTCATTTGCTTCCAGAACAAGAGAATTGCAACAGATGCCATACATTTTAGACTTGAGCTCTTGTGGGGAAATATTCTTCAGGATGGATAAAATTTTCTCAAAATAATATTTTTACAATATTTTTTTCTTTTTTTCAAATAATACTTTTGAACTTTCAATGTGGTCTGGCACAACTATAAGTACAAAGGCTATTATTGGGAATAAAATAGAAAAGTTTAGCCATCTTGACACAAAAATAAATGAATTATATACAATGTTGTAGTTCAATGATTTTATGGTAAGAAGACTTGCTATTGGCTAAACATGCATTCAAAATCTTACAGCATCACAACTTAGATACTGACATTGATACAATCAAGACACAGAACAAATCCCTCAACACAAAGATCCTTTGTGTTGCCCTTATTTATATATAAAAAAATCTAATCCCCTAAAACTTATGGAAGATGTATAGGAAAACAATTAACTGTTCATATTAAAGCTTGAAGTTTGTGATCTTGGTTGGCTTACTATTCCCAGTGATGTTTTTCTCAATTCTACAGAATTCTGTGCATTAACAATGCAATCATTTGTGAATTAAAAAGGGCATTATATTTACTTCTTTCCTCCCATAGTATATGCCTCTTACCTTTTTAAACCTTCTCTTAATTTAACCAACTAGAACTTTCAGTATGGTATCAAATAGTAGTAGAGAGATACAACACCCTTCTTTTATTTGCTTTTCAATTAATTTGTCATTAACCTTTTCTTTTTGTTGGTACCTCTTCATAATACACAATAATTACATTCTTCATGGGGAGTTGATATACATATTTTAATTCTTTTTTTTGATCTCTTCCCCTTGCTACCCTTCATATCTTTGTTGCCTTCCTTTTTGCAACATATTTATGTTCCCATTTCTTTTTATCTATCTTTTATTTTGCTTTTTATTTAATTTTGCGGTTCCCATATAAGAGAAACCATGTGATATTTAAGCTTGTGCCTCTGATTTCATTAACATTATGGTTTCAAAGTGCATTCATTTTCTTACAAAAGACTCATGTTCATCTTTCTTCATGATATTAGGGGAAAAAAGGCTCAGTTCTTCACCATTAAGTATGTTTCCTGAGATTTTCTAGAAGATGGTATTTATGAAACTGAGGAAGTTTCTGTCTATCCTTATTTGACTGCATTTTTTTCATAAATCTTGAATGAGTGTTGGATTTGTCCAATGATTTTTTCTCTGCATCAATTGATATGATAATATGATATTACCTCATTAATCTATTGATACATTTGAGTACATAAATGAAGTTTAATTGTAGAAACAAACTTTCAAACTTTTAACCAATCCCAGATGACAGAGATGTGCAATTCTTTTCATATACTGTCAAGATTTTGCATCTTTGTGATAGACCTTGACTTCTGGTTTTCTTATAATATATAATCTTGTCTTCATATTACAGCAATACTGGCCTCATACAGTGAGTTGGGAAGAATTCTATTAATATTTTATCAAATGACTGCAAAAAAACTGTTACCATTTCTCCTTAAGTGTTTCATGAAATATATCTGGGAATCATCTGGATTAGGTGATTATTTTTGTAAGCCTTTTATTTTATTTTATTTTATTTCGACACAGTGTCATATTATATATGTCAAGCTGGGCTATATATCCCAGGATGGTGTTAAACTCTTGATAATCCTCCTACCTCACGCTCCCAAGTGCTGAGATTATAGGCATGTGCCACCACACCTGAGAGTTATTAATTATTAATTTAATTATTTACACAGTGATGTTATGTATGAAATGATTGAATAAGCCTAATTAACATATCTATCACTATGAGGATTTATCATTCATTTTTCCTTTCTAACTGAAACTTTGCATCATTTATCTGACTTCTCTCCATTTCTCCTGTCATCCACAGTGATAGTTAACTATTATGTCAACTTGATTAAGAAATTTCCAGTTGATTGGATGAGCATAGTTCTTGGAGTGCCTGAATAGATTTACAGAAATTATTTTGCCAGAGGAGGTGATTTCTCCACTCACAATGGAAGAAGCATCTCCAACTTCACACTCCTGAAGACCACCTATTTGTGCCTCTAGGTTTATAACCAGGCTCAAATTGTAGAACATTCCTAAGGGTGAGGTACATTGCATGATCCATGAAGAAGTCCACAAGCATTCTAACTCTTATAAGTAAAGGCCTAATGATCAAGTATGGGGATAGCTTTTAAGGCTGTGGGATAATGATGACATCCGGATCAGACCTAATTTGTTGATATGGGCCCATTAAGTAGAGATTCTAAATTTAATGTTTTAGCTCATGGAGTTAAGAAAAGTGTTAATAGTCTATTTGGCTGATTGGCAGAAGTGTGGGTAGAAAGGCAGCATAGTATGAATGATTAAGATATCCCTGATATTCTTTGTTTTACTGTTAATGAAGGGATTCAAAAGTTAAGGGAAATGGTAATGCTGGGATGTATTTGTCATGTTAAAACGAATCCTTCACAATAAGATAATCAGAAAATACTGTATACCTTTCACTGACAGCTTAACAAACAGATTCATGGAGGGAGCACCAGCAACCCTGAAGAATCCTGTCATTGCCCTTCTTCACATGTCAGACTTTAGAATGGGATCTATGTTATTCAATTCAGTTAATAGTAATGTGTTTTATTGGATCCCACAGTGCCAGCGATCTAATAGTATCAATCAAACACCAAAAACAAGGGGCACATATTTACCTTAATGGACAATAGAAGCAGAACAATGATCAAAATGATCTAACATATGTAGATCTATTATTTTGACTGATTAACCACACTGCTCCCAAAACTAAAATACATGATAGTTAACTGATTGTGTCAATTTGAGGAAAAAATAATCAACTATTTGGATTAGCACAGTTCTGGGTGGGTCTGAATGAATTTGCTGAAGACAAAAGGCTCACCCTAGCAGTGAATGGCGCCAATCAATATAATTGTAGCCTGAGTGGAATAAAAAGAGAAGAAAAAGAGGAAGGATCACTTCTGTTTCTTTAGAGGAGCAACTGTTTTCCTCTTCACCTTGGGTGTCATCTGCTGGCTTCCATCACAGACTCTTCAGCTTTTAAACACAAACTCTTCAGCATTCCTTCTAAGAAATTTTGTCCTTCCATTGCAAATCCTTTGGCCCCTTGATACAGACTCACATGGGACACTACAATGAGCTTCAGGTCTTTGATCTTTAAATAGTCATTGGATCTCCAGTGTACCCTTTTGTCCTCTTTCACAGTTAATGTAAATACACTGTGTCAACTTGAGAAGTTTAGAAATTTAACTGAGAGCTCTAGTAGGGAGCCAGGATCCTTACTTTGCAAATGTCCTCAGCTTGTGCAAGAGGAGGGCACAGAGGCGGAGTGAGTGCTACACCTGCCCTGATGGGGGTAGCCTACTTACAATATAAGGGAGGAAAAGAGCCTTGTTCTCCACCTTTATTTCTGGCTGATTTTTCTAGCTTCTGTCTTAAAGTGTTACACCAGTGCCATGCCATTCTGCCTCGTAGCCAAGAGTTTATGGACTGAAATCTCATCCTGTTCTGATCAGTTTTATACTATTTTGTTTTGTATTCATTCATTGTATGAGAAGATATAACAACTATTTAGAAAAAAAGTGAGACAACATGATAGTGAAGATTTCAGGTTGTCTTGCTTTGAAATCTGTGTCTCTTACATTGTTTCCTTTGATCTGTTTTGTTCTGTTTAATTTTACCCTCTTTAAAATAAAATTTAAAAAAATTTAAGGTAATTGAACAAAAATCTATCTCAACTCATAGTAACAGAGAGTAATAGTCCCTCAACCTATTACAAAGGGTGAGCCAGTTTACAATTCAGAAATCTTTGAATGAAGTATTGGCTAGGTTCTCACAATAAAATCCTGGTGTACCATCAAAAATTTGTAAAAATCAATCTTTCTCCCATTCTGTTATAAAAGAATCTAAAGATTTTCACCAGGGTAAGTACTGGACACTGGTTCTGAGCTAACACCAATTCCAGGAAATCTAAAACATCATTGTGTCTCCCCAGAAAGAGTAAGAGCCTGTGGAGCTCAGGTGATCAATGGAGTTTTAGCAAAGTTCTGACACACAGTGGGTACAGTAAGTCCCCAAATCCTGTCATTATTTTCTCATTTTCCAGAATAGATAAATGTGGTATATATGAATTTTCATATATAGTGATATAGTGTAAAAGCTATTGACTGGAGAGGCCAATTGGAAGCCATTATAGTTACCTTTACCTAGAAAGAGGGAAAAACAAAAACATTATCATAACACTAGAGGGACTGCAGATCCAGCAAATCCAACTGGTCTCATGAACAAAGGAGCCACAGTGATAGGGAGGGAGGTTACAGATAGGTTCAGCAACATGGACTCCCACTCACCAAGGCTGATTAGGCTACAGCTGCTACTGAATGTCCAATATGTCAGTAGCAGAGATCAACACTGAGTCCTCAATATTGGACAGCTTCCATATTGCAAAAGGCAGTGTTTTTGTCTTTACTGACATAGGCACTTATACTAGGTATACTTTTCCTTCCCTGCACATAATGATTTTGATAAAATTACCATCCTTGAACTTACAGAATGCCTTATCTTCCACCCTGTTACTCCACACAGCATTGCCTCTGACCGTGAAATACATTTTATGGCTGTAGAAATGAGATAATTGGCTCCTACTCATGGAACTCACAGGTCTTACTGTTATGGTTTATGTCTAGATGTCCCCACAAAGCCTCATGCAGACATGGGAGGTAGACTTTTCAGAGGTGGCTGAATCTAGAATGCTGGGATTAAGAATGCATGGTTTGTAAACCAGTCCACTGATTGGTTTGGCATAGTTTTGGTTAGGATTAAGGCTGCAAATGCTACACCTGTCAGGATAGCCTGAAAACAATATAAGCTATAGAAAGAGTCTTTTCATCTCCTCTTATTGTTTTTGCTACTTTATGGGTTCCAGGAACTATTTTCTGCAATGCACCTCTGGCATGTACCACTGTGCTTTGGAGCCAGCCAACTATGGACTGAAACTTCTAAAAACCATGAGCTAAATAAATCTTTCCTCCTTTAACTTCAGTTTGGGGTATTTTGTTTCAACAACAAGAAAAATATCTGAAATACCATGTTTCTCACCATCCAGAAACATATACTGATAGAATGATGGAATGATCTTTTGAAGATGTAACTGTATAACTGAGGCAAGCTTTTCTGAACAGTTGTACATGCTTTGAGTCACTGTCTACTATATAGTACCATAGCCAAGATTCATGGGTAAGAAATCAGTCAGTGGAGGTGGGAATGTTATTACTCACTATTGTTTCTAGTGACCCACTAGAAAAATTTTTGCTTCCTGTTCCCACAGCCTCATATTCTTCTGGCCTAGAAGTCTCAGTTTCAGATAGGGGGATCCATATTGGAAAGCACAGCAAAGACTACTGAACTGAATGCTGATTTCCCCTGGTCATTTCAGTTTCCTCATGACTCTGATTAAACAAGCTAAAAAGAACTTACCACAATGAAAAGGGTGATTGACCCAGAAAATCAAGGGGACTTTTACTCCACAACAGAGGAAACACAAAAATATACTTGGAGTATAAGAGATGCCTTAGGATGCCTCCTAGTATTACCATGCTTTGTTAGTAAGGTCAATTAGAAACTGTAACAACCCAATTCAGGCAGAATGACAATTGGCCTAGAACCTTCAAGATTAAAGTTATAGGTCAC
Source organism: Hydrochoerus hydrochaeris (assembly GCA_004027455.1). Classification (NCBI taxonomy): domain Eukaryota; kingdom Metazoa; phylum Chordata; class Mammalia; order Rodentia; family Hydrochaeridae; genus Hydrochoerus; species Hydrochoerus hydrochaeris. The sequence goes on along the minus strand of PVLA01002401.1, from coordinate 152,014 downwards.
TCAACCAGGGAAAGAACAAAGCATTGCTGAAGTGTTTGCTGAAGGCCAAGGTAATACAGAATGGATAGTAGAAATAAATAGTTATAAAATATCAGCTTTGAACGTGTGATCAGTTATAGAATTTGAGATTTTGGTTATAATAGTTTTATATGGTAACGTATATCTTATGTAATATAATGTTGATATAATTACTATTAGTTCTTAAGTATTGTTAAAGTTATGTTATAATATTCAAATTCTGAAATTCTATAAGTAATTCTCATGCAAATAAACTAACTTTGTATCCTAGGAGGGAATTAATTGGTGCACTACTGTTCGTAAGATAGTTGTACCATTTTAGGCATAATTATGAACTTGTATTTGTATCTGGATACTAAGTATATTTTAAGGAAATTTATATAGTTGTCAAGTAGACAAGTGTAGATTGTGATAATTAACTCTTACGGCAACTTGAGCAAGAAATACCAAACTCAGCTGGGTGTGACGGTGCATGCTTGTAATACCAGACCTTGGAAGGCTGAGACAGTTGAATTATTGGGAGTTAAAGGCCAGCTTGGGCTATATAGTGAGTTGAAGGCCTTCCTTCAACTCAGGCAAGACTCTGTCTCAAAAATAAATTAATAAATAACCAAAACAAAACAAAGCCAAAAAATTAAAACTTACACAATTGATTGGATTAGTATCCAATTGGTGTGGCAGAATGGATTTGCTAAAGAGGTAAACAAATAAACAAACAGCAGTACATTCATACAATGGAATAACATTTAGTATAACGGGGAACAAACTTAGAAAAAATAAGTGAGTATTGCTAAGTTAAAGAAGCTATTCTAAAAAATGTACACACTATCTGGTCTCAACCATAGGCAGTTCTTACCACTGCAAAACTATAGAAATAATAAAAATATCAGTGATTGTTAATGGTTTGAGGGATATCAGATGGAATGAATAGGTAGAACACAGGAAATCTTAAGGTGATGAAACTTCATACATGTCATTACACCTTTTTAATGGATAAATGTCATTATGCATTTGTCACACCCTTAGAGCCATATAACACAATGAGTGAAACAACTATACTCTTTAGTTAATAATAATGTTTCAGTATTGGTTCAGTAATTATAATGAATGTATTATGCTAAAGTAAGATGATAACAATACAGGAATGTGAAAAGAATATTTGAAAATTCTGTACTATTTCCTCAATTTTCCATAAATTGCATACTGTTCTAAAATATCTTATCACTATTTTTAAAGCCTCTCCAAAACATTAACCATCAGTGTGTTGGTCAATTTTATCTCATTGCTGAGACAAAATATTTGACACCAAAAATTAAGGTAGGAAAAATTTATTTGGCTCACTCTTTATAGAGGTTTCTGTCCATAATCAGTTGGCACAAAGGCAGGATGGCACATGGCAGAAAGCAACAGTTCATGACCAGGGAAGACAGCAAAAGCAGCAAGAGCAAAAGGGAAGAGTACAAGGAAAGACATTTTCTGTCCCTTATATGTATGTAGGCTACCCACTCTAGGGTGTTATAACATTCACACCTATAATACTAGCATTGGACCATGAATCAATCACAAATTCTAAAAGCCTGTCCCCATGACTCCAGGAGGCTTTTGGGGAACATCTAGATGCAAATCATAACAATTAATAAAGTCAAAAATAAAATCAGATTTTTTCACACCCACTAGAATAGTTAAAAATAAAGATTGGTACCATTTATTGTTGGCAAAGAATATAAAGTTATCACAATTCTCATATATTGAGTGTGAATATAAAACATTATGGCAGTTTTTCTATAAATTTAAGCATGTGCCTAATATATGATCCAATAATTCCATTTCTACATATTCTGCTTAGAGCAAAGCAAACCTACACCCACAAATGATTTGTATAAGAATTTTAATAATAACTTGGATCCCTAGTACCATTGACATAAATATTATTCCACTGTTGATGAATAGAGAATTGAAGCAACACACTGTAACATATCTATATGATGGAATACGATTCAGCAATAGAAGAAACAGGATGGCAATACAAGCAATGATATAAAAAAAATTCAAACGCATTAATTTTTGCTTGATCACTTGCAATTGATCATCCTTAAAAGAGGGGAAGTTGTACCTTGAATTCTGAGAATAGCTGAGTACAAGACACCTGGCATTCAATATAGGAACATGGCTGCTCTTTACTTGTCACATATAGCATTACGGAGGTGAATTTCACATGCCATGCAAGGCTGAGTTGAACTGTAGAGTGATCCAGAAGGAGTTGTGAGACAGTTTATTTATTTATTTTTGTCTTTTTTGAGACAGAACCACACTATGCAGTTCGGACTATGCTTAAACTCCCCTTGTAGCCCAGCCTGGTCTCTAACTCACAATGATCCTCCTGCCTCAGCCTCCTGAGTGTGTAATTACAGCTGTGTGCTATCACACCCAGCTGAGACAATCTTTTTAAAAAGGAAGATGAGGTGATACCTGATTCCTATGGAAAGACATAATTGGCTTCTTTGAACATTTTCATAATCCAGTGGGGAAGAACACTTGTCAGATTGAAGAACAGATCAAGTACACCTTTTCCCAGATGATAGGAAGGCTATTCAGGTGATGAACTTTTCCTGCTTAGCTGCAGAGCATGACTAGAAAAAGCAGAGAAATTTTTGGGCCCTAAGAGGTTTGAACATTTCAAGGAGATGAGCAATGTGTAACATACCTATAAACCAAGTTGCAAGGTTGAGAAAAAATCCAAGGACAAACCCCTGCAATTTAGTGACAACTTTTCTAAAAAAAAAATAATAAAGGGCTGAGGATACAACTCAGTAGTAGAGCAAAGTAGTAGAGTAAAGTCAAGGTAACACATGACATAAATTTCAGGTTTTACAATAATGAATGAAAATAGCTATGTGAATTTCTATGTAAAGTATGGTCATTTGATAGCATTTCACCTAATTAATTTTAGAAGAAATTAATCTGTGGCTATAAAAATAGAAACAATGTTTGAGGTAAAGTAGATAGAATGGAAAAGGACATGAGGAAACTTTTTAGATTGCTGAAAATATTTCTCAAATTCATAATGGATTTTGAAGATTATGACTTTGTGAAAAGTAATTGAATTGTAAATTTACAATATAACTATTTCATTCTATAAATTAAAATAATGTTTACATATTTGTAAGAGAGAATAAGAAAGCAGTATGGATTGGAAATAGTGGATGAGATGAGATGAGATGAAATGAGGAAAATTAGAGGATTCAAGTTTTTTTTAAATATTTAGTTTTTACCCTGAACAATAAGTAAATAAATGTGGTATGGCTTAACAGGAGCATAAGATTTAGAAAAATTTCCTTTGTGATATAAAAAAATAGGAAATTTGTATGTATATTCAAGTGATTCACTACAATGCAAAAAAAATTGATAAGGACAGAGAAAGGAAAGCTACTAGAAATAAAGAAATAAGTAGGCAAAATTATGCAATCTACTAAAAAGATGGTTTTTGAGAAGAGTGAGGGAAATTCAACTTTTTAATAAACAAGAATTTAGAGAACATGCAAATGGATATTGTGTAATGAAAAACATTGTACAAATATTCTCCTGTTATTTATTTCAATTTTAGCATAAAGGTGTGACATAAAGTCATCAGCAAAGAGAACATGGAGGTGATGGCATTTAAAATGTGAAGGCAGAATGTGACATATTTATTAATCAGGAGATTTAATGAATTAATAATAAGATAAACTGGAAGCATTAAAGGCCTAATTTAAATGTGGCCAATATTTATTATTATTATTTTTATCTCATGATGTGCGAACTCTTTTCCAGTTTTTCAAGTTTCTCATGTAGAGACATGGACAAGGTTGGATTTAATTGAAATTGAAATGTTTTAAAGTAAACATGACAAAGTGACAGAAGGGTAAGAGAGATCTTTCCATTTCCTGATGTCTTCTTTGATCTTCTCTTTTAGAGTATGTTAGTTTTCAATGTAGAGATCTTTCACTTCTTTTGTCATATTTATTCCAAATATTTCACTTATTGGATGCTATTGTGAAAGGTGTTGTTTCCCTCATTTCTCTCAATGAGTTTGTTATTTCTGCACAAGAATGCTATTAATCTTTGAGTGCTGAATTTATATCTAGATATTGGGTAGGAAGAAACAACATAGTGAAAATGACCATACTTCCACCACTGTTGTACATATTTAATGCAATCCCAATCAAAATACCATTAGCATACCTTACAGAACAAGTGAAAACATTACTGAAATTTATTTGGAACCAGAAAAGACCTAGAATAGCAAAAACAATTCTGGGCAACAAGGACAAAGCAGGGAGTCTACAATCCATGACTTGAAATTATACTACAGAGCTATTGAGATAAAAACAGCATACTACTGGCAACAATGAGGCCTGAGTATCAATGGAAGAGATAGAAGATACAGAAACAACTTCAAATACACTAATCCACTTTATCTTTGATAAATGGCCAAACACTTTCACTGAAAGAATGATAGCTTCTATGATAAATCACGCTGGAAAAACTGGCTTTCCACATGCCAAAGACTAAAACTAGACCCATGTCTATTGCCATACACTAAACTAAAATCAAAATGGATCAAATATCTAAGTATTAAAACAAAAACACTAAATCTGCTGGAAGAGACAATAGGTAGAACTCTTGAAGACATAGGTGTAGGCAAAGACCTCATGAACGAAATCTTGACTGCACAGAAAATACTACAAATTATCAACAAATTAAATCTCATTTTATATAAAAAAGTTTTTCTCTGCAAAACAAATCACATTAAGAGTGAAATGAAAACCTACAGAGTGAAAAAAATTTAGCCAGTTGTTCCTTAGACAAAGGACAATATTTGGAAGAACTGAAAAAAATCAGACTCACCAACCTTGAACACTAAATCCAAAAATGGGCATCTGAAAAGACTGAACATTTCTCAGATGAATTACAAATGGCAAATAAATACACAAAAAAATTTTGGACATCACTGATCATTTTGGAGATGCAGAATAAGACAACACTGACACATCTCACTCCAGAAAGAATGGCTATCATCAAAAATTCATTCAATAACAAATTCTGGAGGGGATATGAAGATATGGGGAAGAAGGAAACCTTCTTCATGGGTGGTGGGCATGGAGACTGGTGCAATGACTGTGGGAAGCAGTGTGAAATTCCTCATAAAACTAGGACCAGAAGTCCCATTTGATTCAGCTATTCCTCTATTTCATACATTCCCAGAAGAATAAAAGCATCATGTCATAACAATATATGCATATCCATGCTTATAACAGCACAATTTGTAATTACTAAATCTTGGAAGCAACTCAAATACCCATTAACCAGGGAATGGATAAAAGTAATATGTTTTTTATGCAACAAAGTACTACCCAGCCATAAAGATGGATAAACTTGAGATATTTATTGCTAAATGGGTGTATCTTGATATCATACTCTTACGTGAAATATATCAGACAAATGTGCAAGTATTGTACTGTCTCTCTTGTATGAGAAACTAAAAGTGTGAATAAGAACCAAAATGTATAATAGTTATAGTGAAATAGGAAAAGATTGTTGAAAATGAAAGGGGAACTAGGGAGAGTATGAGAGGAAAGGAAGGCAAGGAAAAGAAAATAACAATAATAAAATGGAAACAAAGCTTTCTAAATATGTAAGGGAAAAGGGGTTGAAGTGCAGGGAGGGGAATAGTAAAATAAGAGTAATCAAGATATATCATGTACAGGCACAACAAATTCCTTCTGATGAATGTGATCATTGTGCATATCTAAATTGTACCAATAAATTTAATTAAAAAGTGAAAGTAGGGAAAGGGAATCAAGAACATAGGGGATAAATTAATATAATGGATTATCATGAAACTTAAGTTGCACAAAATACCTATATACAGAGATTTTTTATTGGATCACCTAAGAAAATGTCTTTGGAAGGAAAAATCTATAACTTTAAAAATTGTATAAATACAAAGAACACCTTAAGAACTTCATGATCACCCAATCAACCCTACAAAGAGTACTGAAAAACATTCTAGAAAGAGGTAAAACTCACCATGATTCCAAGAGCAACAACAGAAACAAATCAAGAAACATATGCAATTAAACATAGTGGAAAAGTAGGGAACCAACAGCAAGAAGATTACATGATAAAGATAAGCCAATGCATATCAGCTATAACCATTAATGTAACTGTAAATCACCAAGTGAAAGAAAGAAAGAGTGGATCAAGAAACAAAATCCAACAATATGCTGTATACAAAAAACCATATTGAACTGAAAAGGAAATTCATTGACTAAAAGTCAAAAGAAGGAAACAATACTCTATGAGACAGGAACCCAGAAAAAAGCAGAGGTAGGTATTCTGTTGCAGACAACGTAAACCTTAAATGAACAATGATCAAAAGCGATAAAGAAGGTAATGGCATGCTTGAGAGGGGAAACATTCAAGAGGAAGAGATAACAATTATAAAAATATATGCACCAAATATAGGAGCACCCAACTATATAAGACAAATGTTAATAGACAAGAAAAATCAAGCAAGCAATAATACTATTATAATGAGAGATATTGACATCCCAGTGAGAAAAAGAGACAGATCAACAAGACAGAAAGTGAGCAAAAAATAACAGAACTGAATCTAACTTGTGAACAAATGGAAACAGTACACATATACAGAGTGTTCTTCCCAACAACATTAAATACATGTTTTCTCAGCTATGAATGGAACATTCTTCAAAATAGACCATAAACAGAATGTGTTTGAGTAAATGCAAAAGAATTGAAATTATCCCATGCATATTGTCTGATCATAGTGCACTGTAATTGGTAATTAAAAACAAAAAACCTCACAAAATTTCTATAAGCACATGGAAATTAAACAGCTCTCTACTGAACAACCAATGGGTCACAGTGGAAATTAAATCAAACACTATGAAAATCAAATGAAAATGCAAATAAAATTTACCAGAACCTGTAGGACACAATGAAAATAGTCCTCTGAGGGAAATTTATAGTGGTGAATTTTCATATCAGGAACACAAATAAACAACTTAATGCTGCACCTCAAACTTCTTGAAAAAGAAGAACAAGTAAAACCCAAAGACCAAAAAATAGAGGAAATTGTAAATACCAGAGCATAAATTAATGCAATTGAAACTATGAAAACAATACAAAGAATTAATGAATCAAAATATTGGTTCTTTGAAAGAATAAATAAAATTTATAAACCTTTGGGAAATTTTTATCAAAAAATGAAAGAAAATACTCAAATTCATGCAATAATAAATAAAAACAGTGAAATCACTAAAGAACCTGTAAGTAAGTATTGATCTGGAAATACAGATCAATACTGTATTGATCTGGAAATGCAGATCAATACTTTTGAAAACTTCACTCTCACAGGATTGAAAATACAGAAGAAATGGACAGATACCTAAAAAGATATGAATCAAGAAGATATAAAACTTATTAATAACCTAATATCAGTTAATGAAAATGAAAATGTAATTAAAAATTACCAACAAAAACCCAAGTCCTCATGAATTTACAGAAAAATTCTAGAAGAAGTCTAGAAATGATTTAATTCCAATATTTCTGAAACCCTTTAATGAAATGGAAAGAGAAGCAATTCTCCCTAATTCATTTTGGGAGGCAAATATTGCCCTAATACCAAAACCAGAGAAAGACCCACTAAAAAAGTAAAGCACAGGGCAATCTCTCTAATAAGCATAGATGCCAAAATCTTCAATAAAATATTAGTAAACAGAATGCAGCAAATCAAGTAAATTATCCACTATGACCAAGTGGGAATTCATCTCAAGAATGCAGGAATTGCTCAATATGCACAAATCAATAAATGTAATACACAACATTAACAGAGTGAAACACAAACGTCATATGATCAACTCAATAGATGCACAAAAAAAACTTTTGATAAAGTCCAACACTTATTCATGGTAAAATCCCTAGAGAAAATTGGAATAAATGGTCTTTACCACAGTCTCATAAATGCCCTCTATGTCAAACCAACAGTCAAAATCATACTAAATGATCAAAAACTAAAAGATTTCAATCCAAAATCAGGAATAAGGCAAGGTTGTCCATTATCACCATTCCTATTCAATATAATTCTGGAATCCTTAGGCAAAGCAATTAGACAAGAGAGAGAAAAGGAAAAAGTTAAATTATCATTATTTTTAGATGACATGATACTCTACTTAAAAGGAACAACAATAACTCCACCAGCAGGCTTCTCAATCTAATAAGCAAATACAGCAGTGTAGCTCGATACAAAATCAATACTGAAAAGTCAGTAGCATTCTTGTACACAAACAAAAAAATCACTGAGAGAGAAATAAGTGAAACCATAACCTTCACCCTTCACAATAACATCAAAAAATACTTAGGGATCAATCTAACAAAGGAAGTAAAAGATTTATACATCAAAAATTAGAGTATGTTGAAAAGAGAAATTGAAGAGAAATTCAGAAAATGGAAAGATATCACTTGTTCATGAATAGGAAGAACCAACATTGTGAAAATGTCCATATTCCCAAAACTCTTATACAGATTTAATTCAATTCCAACCAAAATACCATTAATATACCTCACAGATCTAGATAAATCATTCTTAAAATTCATCTTGAACCAGAAGAGACCTAGAATAGCAAAAGAAATCCTAAGAAACAAAGGCAAGGCAGAAAGGATCACAATCCCAGTCTGAAATTATATTAAAAACCTTTTATGATAAAATTAGCATGTTACAGGCCAAAAAACTGCCATGAGGATCAATGGAAAAGAAGAAAATATACAGACACAACTACAAGCACACTCAGCTACCTTATCTTTGACAGACCAAACATGTTCACTGGAAGAAAGCCTCTTTAATAAGTGATGTTGGAAAAACTGGTTTTCTACATGCTGAAGACTTAAACTAGACTCACACCCATCACCATGTACTAAACTAAAGTCAGAATGAATCAAAGATCTAAATATTAAGACAGAAACACTAAGCCTACTGGAAGACAAAATAGGTAGAAATCTCGAGGATACAGGAGTAAGCCAAGAACTCATGAACAAAAATCAAACTGCATGGGAAGTAATTCAAAGAATCAATAACTGTGATCTCATCTTATTAAAAAGTTTTTGCACATCAGAAGAAATCACCAACAGATTGAAAAGAAAACTCACAGATTGGGAAAAATTTTTGCCATCTGTCACTCAGACAAAGGACTTTTATCTAGAATGTATAAAGAATTGTAAAATATAAGGCCTCCCAATTCAAAGACACAGTGAAGAAATGGGCATCTGAGATGAATATACAATTTTCAGATGAAGAAATACAAATGGCTAATAAATATGTGAAAAAATATTCAACATCATTGATCATTTGAAAAATGCAAAACAAAACTTCACTGAGAGATCATCTCACTCCAGAGAGAATGGCTAACATCAGTAAGTTAACCAAAAGCAAATGCTGGTGGATTTTTGTGGAAAAGGAACCCTTCTCCATTGTTTGTGGGAGTGTAGACTGGTACAACCACTGTGGAAATCAGTACTGAGATTCCCCAAAAAACTAACATTAGAGGTTCCATTTTATCCAGCTATCCCTTTACTGGGTATTTTCCCAGAAGAATTGAAAACATCATGCCACAGTGATATATGTGCACCCATGTTTGTAGCAGCACGATTTGTAATAGCTAAATCTTGGAAACATCCCAAATGCCCTTGGAATACTACTTGGCCATAAAGAGTGATAAACTTGAGGCTTTTATAGGTAAATGGATGCAACTAGAAACCATGCTCATAAATGAAAGAAGTCAGACTTGCATGTTTAAACACTTTATTTTCTCACTAGTTTAAGATACTGAAAGACTAAATAAGAGCCAAAAGTTACAATGGATACAGTGAAGTGAAATTAAACTGCTCAAAGGGAAATTGTTTTTATTGATCAATCTTGCCTGTCCATATCTGGTAGCCTGAACAATAACTTTGAGGATAATGATATGCAATTTAACATCCATTGTTAAATTCCTATTATCTTGCTTTGAAATCCTATATTGCCATTGTTTTTGTTGTTGTTGTCATTTGGCTTTTGTTAATGTTTTTTTTTGTTTTCTTCTTGATTTTTATGGTTTTTCCTCTTTAAAATAAAAATGAATAAAGTAAAAGTTGTATAATTATAGCAGCATATCATTTTCATTGTTCAAAAAATGAAGTGCTGAAATTAAAATTAAAATGTCTTATGTTCATACTTTCACTTGTATCGCCACTCCCTATGACTCAGGGCCAAGTTTTGTTAATAGATTGGTATTTATGTCTACATATCAATTATATGCTTAATTTTCAAACTATGTCTGTACAAATATAATATTTTTGAGGAGTAAAGTTACTACATTTCTAGAAACACAATAACAGAATAATTCTAAATTCTCAAATTCTGGGAATACTAATTAGAATGAACAATAAGAAAAGATAATCCAGGGCTGAGGATTTAGCTCAGTGGCATAAGCACCTGCCTGGCAAGTGCTGGGTCATGAGTTTGATCCCCGGTAACAAAAAAAAAAAAAAAATATATATATATATATATATATATATATATATATATATAGAAAAGATAATCTGTTAAAGAAATCACTTTCATTAAAACAGACATATTTTTCCAGATAGTCTCTATCCATGAGGGAAAAAGGCATTTGAACACTAACTGGAATTAAACTGGAAGCTACCAGATGAAAAGAAAAAATTGTTAATGAGAAAATTTTAAAGGCCCTCAGTGTTTTCAAAGTCAACACTAGTTAATTAATAGGGGCAAAATGCTTTAAGATTTTATAGCAGGCTAACAGGAATGTTAGGACCAATAGAAAATGTTTCACGTTAAAGATGTAAATATGTATTGATGACAAAATAGTTAATTATAGATGTAAATAGGGAAATAAGTACAGACAGAAGAAGCATGGTGTGGAAAATAAACTGACCAAAACCAAGATACAATGTTTCAACAGAAGCTCTCAGTATCAATTCAGAGGAAGAAACTCATTCACCTAGAATTCACATCTTAATTTACTTTAATAAATACAGAGGAGAGCTTCTGTCTGCTCAACCATGCAATAACGTTATACGTAATTGTATTGAAAACCAATTTAAGGCCAGGCATGGCTGCTTCCCTGCACAAGAGTCCTATTCGGACTTACCAAGGATAAGTAGAAAGTGAGGCACCAGATCCCACAGCCACGGGGAGCACCGGCTGTTCCACTAGCTTCTCCTCATGCCTAGGCTGGGTGCACTGGCCCACAGAGGCATAGTCACCCTCAGTGATGGTGCAGAGAATGCCACAGCCTTCCCATGGCTGACTCGAGATTCATCGAGGACACTGTCACCTTCTTTGAGAAGGAGAAACAGGAGGAGTAAGGGGAGGAAGGCATGGAGTAGGGATAAGTTGGAGGTGGTGAGTGGGAGTTTTTTACTGATGTTAATGGAGAATACCAGTCTCCTAGTAACCTAAACTCAAGAGAAGCTAGGTAGAATCCCTCACTGATGGATGTCCGCCTCTCCAAATTATGTGGTCTATCTGAGAATATTTCAGGTCACCAATGATAGACTTGTCATTCAGGTTATCCTGAAATCAAAATCAGTTCTTTTGGGAGAACCATTGCCTCAAGGGCATGGATTTCAACTGTATGAAGATTTCATTAGGGGTGAGAATGCCAGGGTGATTCTGAGCACATGGTTAATTTCAACAATTTTATCATGGAGTCCACAGTTGACCAGAGAAAAGCAGAAATGGCATTAGAGAGGGGCTATGGCAGTAGAAAGCTGCTCACATCATGGCTGCCAAGAAGCAGTAAAAGGAGGAACCCAGGAAGAAAAGACAACCTTTCAGGTCTTGTCCTGAATGACCTCCTTCTAATGGTTCCCATTCCTAACAGCAAGTCAACTGTTGCACCCCCTTAAAATTCAATCACCTTTTAGAAACCCCACCTCTGAGCACATGAGGTTCTTGGGAAACAGTAGACATCTAAACCATAACATAAAAGTAAGTTTTTCTTCCTCCACTTTTCTTCATCCCTACTTTCTTTCTTCCTTGTCCCCAAGGTGAACTAATTCATTTCTAGACCTTAATTCTTAATCATATCATCCCAAGATTTAATCTCTATCTAGATTCATATATACAACAATGAGTAGATTTTCTGAATTTTGTGCTTGGTAAACATGACAGATTAAAAACAATTCAACCCTTAGTAAAAGTATTTTGGAACTTCTGGAATGTCAAAAAAACACCCAATTTACATATTTACCTTTTTATAGGAGTAATTCCTGGTATTTCCTACATAAATGAGCTAATATTTTTAGTTTCTTCAATTTCTGCAGTATCTCTACCCATCATTCCAATCATCATAGTAAAATCTTTTGTCTAGGTACTTACTGCACAACTAATAGGATATTCCTCCTTATAACAGGAAGAGAGGGAGAAAAGTGTAAGATCACTACATTTTAAAGATTTAGTCATTACTACATAAACTAAAATTAGTAGTCTCTTAACACAAAAAAATTTTAAGTATCATTTTATCATCTATTTTTTCTAAATAAACTGAAACCCAGAATATGAGCAATTAGTAGAATCAGAATATAAATCTATACTCTGATGCTGGTAGCCATGCATGTCATTGGCATATTATATATGTCCTTTTCTACTAAAACTCTTCAAAAATTAGGAAAAATAGAAAACATTTCAAGAAACTTAAGTAAGAATAAGTTTATTATAATAATGTTAAGAACAGAACCAAACTGGAGAACTGGAATTGAAATGATCAAGAGTGATGTTATAGATTGATTGTCCTGATCAGAACATTAAAATATTTTCTGGATCAGAGACCCTTTCAGTCTTTTCATTTCTATGGCTAAGATTTGAAGTGTAACCACAAACCATTAGATTATCTAAATTTAGGTCATGTGCCTGTCTCCTAGAGAGGTGATTCATTGATTTAACTAGACTTAATTTTAAGATCAAAGAGGAACTAGTGATTTCTTAGTGTTTTTTACTTTTTTTCTTTTTTCTTTTAGAATTCTGTATTGTTGCTACCCTTTTTTCTTTTGCTTTTTTTCTCTTTAAATAAAATTTTAAAAAAATGCATAATTTCTATTGTAAAAAGAGGAAATAAGAAATGGCATGACAATATAACTGCATGAATACTTAAGTATTTAGAATTGATAACCATACTTCTAAGTTCTTGTTGGATTGTTGAACAGACATGTTTGCAGTCTCATTGCTTGAATTTCTACTTTGTATGCTCTAATTTTGTAACTTGAACAACTATCTAAAAGGACAATACGTAATTTATCAACCAGTGATCTTACTGTTTATCATTTTTTTGAAATTCTGTAATATTTCTACCTTTTTTCTTTTTTTTTTCTCTTTAAACTTTTTTAAAAAAAGGAAAAAAAAGAATAAATTTCATTTGAATACATAAAAAAGATCAAAGAGGTAGGACTTCAAGAAGAAAATTAGAGCATCATTAGGAAAGGGAAAATTAATGCTTCAGTTACTGAAAAAGAAATATATTTACACTAGAATCTATGCTTATGAGTGCCCAGTATGTGCTTGCCTACTCACAGGCTTTCTTTCAAAAATGTCCCTGCCTACAATTTGTGATGGATAAATCCTGGAAACAACCAAGATGCCCATCAACTGCACAGTGGATGAAAAAGATGTGGCATTTTTATACAATGGAATATTACTCAGCTAGAAAAAAGGATGATCTTGAGGCCTTGATAGGCAAAGGTGACAACTTGAGACTATCCTCATTAGTGAAATAAATAAGAATCATATTTATAAATATCATATTGTGTCTCTAGTGTAAAAAGCAAATAAGAACTACAAGTGTAATAAAACCAAATTGTATAATTGCTATTGTAAAAAAGAGAGGAAAAGAAAGTGCTCTAAGGGATATAACTGCGTGTATGTTTGAGTGTGTAAAATAGATGACCATATTGCTGAATCTTTGTTGGCTCTTTGAGCAGAACTGTTTGTAGTCTGACTGTTTGAATATTTACTATGTACCCTTTAACATTGTAACTTGAACAACTACATCCAGGATGACAGTACGTAATTTATAAATTACTGATTTCTTAGTGGGGCTTTTTCTCATTCTCCTTTTTCTTTCTTTCTTTTAGAATTCTGTATTGTTGCTACCCTTTTTTCTGTTTTTTTCTTCTCTTTAAATAAAATTTTAAAAATGTATAATTGCTATTGTAAAAAAAGAGGAAATAGGAAGTGCTATAAAAGATATAGCTGCATGTATGTTTATGTTTGTGGGATTGATGACCATATTTCTAGGTTCTTGTTGGATTGTTGAACAGATCTGTTTGCACTCTCACTGCTTTAGTGCCTACTTTGTGTGCTTTAATTCTGTAACTTGAATAACTATTTCTAAAAGAACAATATGTAATGTATCAACTAGTGATTTCTTACTATTTATCTTCTTTTCTCGAAATTCTGTAATATTTCTACCTTTTTCCTGTTTTTCTCTTTAAATAAAAAAATATGAAAAAAAGTTCCTGCCTAAAATGCTGCAATTATTTCATATACAACGTCAAATAAATTTTGTCACTCCCCAACATCTCCTTAGGTGCTTCACTGAGTTCCAATTTTAGGATCTGTGAATAATATTCATGTGCTTTCTGAATGTATTGTAGTTGTGTTTCTATATTCTTCATATTATAGAATAAATTTAGAGTAGATAGAAACAATTTTGTGTAGAGTAGTAAGTAGAAAGAATTTTAATTAAATGTATAAATATATACCCATCACCACTAAGAAAGGATGTATTTCTAAGGATGAAAGTCTTAAGTTCTTTAGTTCGTCTTGAGTTCATATTAAGAATTTATGTCTTTCTCCTTCCATTCTCAGTTTAGCTGCCCCTCTTTTTTGTTTAACCAGCATCTCCAGTTAGGCTTCATTGCTTAAAGATGTGCTCAAAGTAATTCTTGGTTGGTTGAGTCCCTGTAACTATCCTATCTGAGAAAAGTCATCAAATCCTTAGTGTAGGCAATTACTTCAAAATATTTCTCTAATAAACTGATTTTATGCTACTTAGTCATAAAATAATTGGCCAAATTCCCATAGACAGAAAATAACAGAATCAAGATTTGAACTCAGACATCTCTGACTCTGAAATGCATATTTCTGTTATTAGTCTGACTACTTGAAAAGATAGGAAGGAACTGAGGCTGGAGGCAGGAAGTGGAACAATACCAGAGGGAATCGTTCCTGTATAAGGCCCACAATCAGTAAAGGCAACACCCCTTATCTAGGCAGTCTCTAAATAGGAAGCAGATAAGACAGTTACTACAACAGAATGGAGGAGGCGATATGCAGTCTGAGACAAGCCTTTGCAAAATCCTGCCTTGCAAAGTTAATCATTTGCAGGAGCATAAAACAAATAAGTGATATGAGTAGGAAAAATCAACTTAGATGTTTTGGGGGTGGTTCATCTCAGATTCTGGGAAGTGGAAAGAGGGAGAGGGAGAGGGGGATGGGGGGGAGAGAGAGAGAGAGAGAGAGAGAGAGAGAGAGAGAGAGAGAGAGAGAGAGTCAGATTCATGATTCTCCAGCCTGCAGCAGAAAAGAACCGTTATATTAGAACTTCCATTCTTGCTTTTCCCGTTATTGTTCTCCACAGTACTTACCACCATTTAACACCCAGTGTATTCTACTTAATTAGTTTGCCGCTTTTCTTTCCTTATTCAGAATTTAAATTCTATGAAGAGTTTTGTTTTGTTTTCTTAGAACAGACCCTAGAATGTGATGGGCCCTCCACTGATGTTGTTGAATGAAAGACTAAATGTATTAAGAGGATTCTTGATGCCCTCCCTCCTAAGGGAGATATTGTGGCTCTATTACTCAGTTCCAGTTTTCCAAATGGCTTCTTGGAAATTCATGGCTCCTCAAAAGCTGGTGAAGCTTTCTGACTGCTTTTGTATTTTTCTTTAATTTACTTTGAATGTAGCTTTCTGCTGCAACATTAAATTAATTTCAGACAGATTTCAGCTTTGCTGTGATTGTCCCTTGTTACTAATTTCCTAGGAGGCAGCATATGTTCCTAGTCAAGATTAGGGACCCCAGAGTGAGACCACCAAGGGTTCAGTTCTGATTCATCCCTATATATCCATACCTTTGGGAAAGTTCCTTAATCATCTGAGCCTGTTTCCTTATCTAGATATTTGGGGTAATATTGGTACATTTCTAGATCAAGGTAATACCATTTTATAACATAAAACTCACTGTTCCATGACTTAAAAAATTAAAAGATTGGTTTGCACTTGTAAGTGTAAAGTACTTGTTCATGTTATGTGGTTTCTTCCACATGGTGACTGAGAGATTCAGGATCCTTTATGTGATGACTTTCTGCTATGGACTCCACACAGCCCTTTGTCCAAAAGGCAAAATGAGAAAAGAGATTATATAAAGGGAGCGTTTTACTCTTAATGTCCTTTACTCAATTGTAGCACAGAACACTTTCAATCATCATGATACATTGGTTAGAACATTAACACATTGGTTGGGATAAGTCACAGATATCTGGAGGACATGGCACAGATCTTTAGAGGAAATGTAGTTATCTTTTTTTGTTTCTTTCTTGTTCACCAAATATCTAAGGCAAATCTTTTCTCACACGCAAATACACTCTCTCTCCAAAGAAGGTAACTCAATACTCTAATTGCTACATTTAGTTCAAAATTCATTTGGCTCTTACTGAATTGAAAGCTAATTCTCAAATACCCAATATACAATGATCAGATAGGGAAGAAAAAACAGTAAAAATTCCTATTAATAAATGGAATAATTGAAGATATACAACGATTGCCAGCTTATATCAATAATAAGACCTTACTAGTCAGTCACTGTGAGGATTTCTTGCCTCAGTAGTGTGAGAAGTTCTGAATTGTGTTGATTTTTCTCTCAGTGCTCGTTATGGTTTATACATTGTGTCTTCTTGAGAGGTTTAGAAGTTTAACAGATTTAACAGGAAACCAGGACACTTACTCTGTAAATATCCTCAGCCTGTGCAAGTGGAGGCACAGGGGTGGTGAGAGTGCTACACCCACCCTGGGTGGGGGTAGCCTGTTTACAATATAAGGGCAGAAAAGAGGATTGTTTGCCTCTCTTTTGTTCTGGATGCTGCCTTAAAGTGTTGCCCCTGTGCCATGCCACGCTACCTTGGAGCCAGCTGATTCTGGACTAACAACTCCACCAACAGTGAGTTAAATAAATCTTTCCTTCAGTCATTTTGGGTGTTGGGTATTTTGTGTCAGCAATGAGAGAAAAGTAACCAAGACAGTGGGAAACTTCCTTGTCCAGTGCTTTTTTAAGCCATATCTCAAATGAGTTTAGAGAAAATTTCCCCTCTTTGTGAACACATAATTTTCCACAGTATTCTTCTTCTGGTGTAGGTATAGAGGCCATGTGATTGCTCTAGAGTTGTGGGTTTTTTAAGATTTAGGGGTTTTTTTTTTTCCCTGTAACAGTACAATTGTCTCAAAACTTGATAAAATTTCCATCTATTTACATGTAACCAGTCCCATGTACCAACAAAAACAACACCTAACCTTCTTCTTTTTTTTTCTTTGCTCTGCCTAATTGTTACTTGCATTATTTCTTTGCTTCTTGGCCTTTTTGGTCTGTGTAATGGAGGCCATCTGAACCAAAGCTATTGAGTTAAAAAGAAATAACTTTAATATGATCCTTGCTAAATGACTAGACCTATCTTATTAAAGGACTAGTCTTAATAGTCCTTCTTTTAAGTTTGATTTTTTTCTATTTGTATAGATAGTTGGGGTAAAGGTCCAACTTCATTCTTTTACATGTGAATATCCAAATGTTCAGAATCATATATTAAGCAGACTATTATTTCTTACTGCATAGTCTTGGGACTCTTATCAGAAATCAATTCACTAGAGATGTGTGAGTTTATTTCTAGGCTCTCAAATCCTTTGATTTGCATGTTTAAAAATGCCAGCACTGTATTGTTTTTATTATTATAGCTTGTCATACATTTAGAAATTGACAAAATTTTATTTTATTTGGTCATTTAGCTTTTCACTCTTACAATTTCAGATTAGCATTTCCATTTCTGAAAGGACAGTGGAAATTTTGATAGCTATTGGATTGAATATATAAATCTCATTCTGAGAGTAGTATCATCTTAATATTACCTTTTAAAGCGAGAATACATGATCATTTAAGTTTAAATTAGAACTTCTTTAATTTCTGTCAAAATTCTGTAGCTTGTGTAAGTTTTACATTTCTTTGCTTAAATTTATTCCTAAACTGTCTATTCTTATCATATCATTGTATATTGAATTGTTTTCTTAATTTACTTTAAAGTTATTCGTTACTTGTAGAGAGATATATCATATACTTTTTATGCTTTTTTTAGTCCTACAATAGTTTTGATTTTGATTTTTAGCTCTAATAGATATTTTTGCAAAATCTTCCGGGTTTCAAAATGGAAAATCTTGCCATTTGTAAATAAAGATTTTTTATTTCTTACTTTTCAAATTTAAGCCATCTTTAATCAAATTGCTTTGATTAAAACTTCCAGTAAGATGCTGAATAGAAGTATAAAACTGGAGAAAATCATCAGTTTTTCATCATTGAGCAGAGTGTTAGCTTTGAGTATTTGCTGAATTTCTTTTATCAACTTGTGGAAATTCCTTTTTATTTCTAGATTGTTCATTCATTTTAACATAAAACAGTGATGCATTTTGTCAAATGCATTCTCCTTATCTAAGAGATGATAATGTGGTTTAATCTTTATGCTCTCAGTATCATACTTATAGTTGTATATTTCCCTCTGAGTACCATTTTTAAACATACCATAAGTTTAATATATTATGTTTTCATTTTCATTCATCTCATATTTGCTAGTTTCTTTTGTCATTTTGCTTTTGATTCATTTGTTGTTTAATAGCGTTATACTTTAATGCCACATTTCCTTCTGTTATTGATTCCTAATACTCTCCACTGTGAGAAAATAGTTCATAAGTTTAAGATTTATATGATATTAGTAGTTTGAATTTTTTTGAGTATTTTCTTGTAGTTTAACTCATGGTCCATCCTAAAATAAGTTGTATGGGTTCTTAGAAGAATGTACTCTGGTTACGCAGTTTGTTTTTTAGCATATAAGCCTATTAGGTCTAGTTGCCTTACTTATTTATTATTATTATAATTATTGTTATTATTATTTTTTTGATTGTTAAGACCATCTTGTTATGCATTTGAACTTGTACTAGTGTTGAACTTTACTGTGTAGCTCAAGCTGACCACAAATTCATGAAGATCCTCCTGTTTAGTCTATTGATTGCTAGGATTACTGGCATACACGACCACACCCAGTTTGGTGCAATTGTTCTACAAAATTAGTTAAGCCTTCTGTTTCTCTGTTGACCTTCTATCTGGATGTACTTTGTAGAGTGCCGAACATTTTAACATTGCTATTGCTGTCTTTGACTCACACTCACGTATTTTGAATGCTGTGAATAACTGTATACATACTTAAAATTGAAACATATTCTTGAAAAATTGATAATTTATTCATTATGTAACGTCCTTTTTGTCTTATAAGATGTTTTAATGTGTATTTTTTCTGATGATAATATAGCCATATCAGCTCTATTTTTATTATTATCTATATGAAATATCTTTTCAGTCCAGGGATTTAGCTCAGTGGCATAAGTGCTTGCGTGGCAAGTGCAAGGTCATGAGTTCGATCCCCCGTACCAAAAAAATAAGTAAATAAATAAATATCTTGTCTAAATTTACTTTAAAATTGTGTCCATTCTGCTCATGTCTGCCCTCTAATTGGAGATTTTAATTCACTTATATATAGCATAATTTTTGATTAAAAAGAACTTTTAGCTGTTGTTTTACCGTTTAACTTTAAAATGTCTCATAACTATATAATTTTTTAGTTCCTTGATTACTGTCTCCTTTGGTGTTGAACAAATATTTTTAGTGTAAAATTTTGATTCCTTGGCAATTTATTTTGCCATAAACTGTAGTTATTTTTCTTAGTATTTGTTTATTATTATAATTAGTACGTTAGTTTATAATTATTCAGCTTAAATTAATGCTGATTTATTTAAAATAGTACAAAAATTTTTCATATATAGCTATGCACAACCTATGAATTTATGTTCCTGTCAAAAATTATCTTTATTTTATGCACTGTATGTTCATTACATAAATTTATAATTATTGTTTTAAAAAATTTACTTTAAATAATGTAGAAAACCAGGTGATGGAAATGAAAAATGTTACCAATGCTTTTTTTTCTTAATTTTCTTATCTAGTTATATATTTTTGAAATTGTTCTAAATTTCTTCATGTGGATATCAATTACTGTCTGAATCCCTTTCCTTTCAGTCAGAAATGATTAATTATTTCTTCAAAGACAAGTCTACTAACAACAAATTCCCTCAGCTTTCATACTCTTCTATCAATCTCTTAATTTATTTCTCTTTTTTTTTGTACCAGAATCAAACTCACAACCTTGCACTTACCAGGCAGGTTATTTGTGCCATTTAGCTAAACACCTGCCCCATTCTCCTTTATTTTTAAGAGTATTTTTCTTGACTTAGAATTCTTCATTGACAATTTTTTCTCCCATTACATTGTTATGTCCTCATATTTTCTGCTGGCCGCAATGGTCCCTGATGAAAAGTAAGTTGTTAGTCTTACTGGAAATTCCTTAAAACTGATGAGTTACTTTTCCATTGCTGCTATCAGAATTATCTTTGTCCTGTACTCTGACAGATTGACTATAATTTCTCAGCATGTATCAACTATTCATAATATTCATAAGTTAATATTAATATCTTTCAACAAATAGGGCAAGTTTTTAAGCATTAATTTTTCATATATGTTAGCTTTTCCTTTTTCCCCTTCCCATTATACATGTGTTGCCACACTTAATCATATAATGTAGGAGTTTTAGCTTTCTTTTTTGTTTCTGATTCTCAGTTTACCTGTTATCAAATGTCAGTTTTCTTTTTTACATATTCAAATTGGCTGCCAAGTTTAAATTATGTTAACGTTTGTTTTTCCATTCTAGAATTTCTTAGCTTGCTTTTTATAATTTCTATCTTTTTATTGATATTTTTTAGTTGGGAGGACATCATTTTCAGTATTTTCTTTCATTCCTATCATGTGACTTACCTATTTGAGGTTGTTTAAAATAGCTATTTTAAAGACCGTTTTTAGTTCTCAGCATTTGGGTGGCTGAGGCAGGAAGACTGCTATAAGTTTGAGGCCAACCTAGGCTAAAAATGAGTTAAAGGCCAGCCTGCACTACATAGTTAGACCTTGCCTCAAAAATAAAAAGAACTTCTTTAGTAATTTCAATGTCTGATGGATACTATTAATTCATTTTTTCCCTCCATAGCATATTGGCTACACTTCCTTATTTCCCCATAGGTTATGCAAACTTTTGTTGATTTTTGGGTATTTTGAGTGTCATAATGCGGGAATTCTGCAAATTAGATGTTTTCCTGTTGCTATTTTTTTGTTTTTGTTTTTGTTTTTGTTTGGGTTCCTTATAGTTGTTAGTATTTTTCTAGTTACTGTTTGGGACAAAACTGCTAAAATCTCTTTTCTTTCCATATATGCCAAATGAAAGCTTTGGTGTTTTAATTTTGTGGTTAGTTAGAAAATGGACAGAGAGTTCCTTATATCCCAAGAACTTACTCTCCTCCTCTAAAAAATCATTGTATGTATGGCCTCAGTCCATGTATTAGGTTGTGACTCCAATACTTACACTTGCTATTATAATTATGTTTTATCTTTCACTTCCTATTTGCACAGAACAGGACAGTCAGCCAAAGCTATGGTTTAGGTTATCAGATATTTCCTAAGAATATACTTGCTTGTATATGAACATCTAGATTGCTAGAAATATAGTAGGTCATTTGAATGCCCATATTCTCGAAAGATCTCATTTTCAGGCTTCCAAGTCTGACTCATTTCCTCAAGGAGTACAGACTGAGGCATTAGTCTTTAAGTATTTTCAACATAATTTTTTAAACAGCCACTGTAGCATTGAAAATTTTATATGAAATAAAAACAAACTTTCTGGAATATCCACTTTGTAGTGGATATTCTACTAAGTAAATAAATTAAACTAAGTAAATAAAACAACAACTACAATCTTTTCAGAAAAAGTTCATCTTGCTCACTCTGATATCACTATTCTCCCTAGAACATGAGTTTTGTTGTCTTTTACTTTGGTTATGGCTATTTGGGGTTTTATATGCTTCACTTATCTGAATGTCACATCGGTTTCCCATGCTTGGAAGTTTTGTGATATTACTTCTGTAAATAAAGTTTTTATGTCATTTGTGTTGACCCCGTCTTTTTCACTGACACCAGTCACTTTATTTTTCTTTCATTGTCTTGTAGCCATTCAACTGTTATTTCCTGGTTCCTTGTAATTTTTAAGTTATATTTCCTTTCACAATCACTAGCTGAAATCCTGTTTTCAAGGTCTGAAAGCCTATCTTAAATCTCTTTCAAGTGGTTTTATAGCTTTCAATGGAGTTTTTAAATTCCTGGATATCTCTTTGAATCTGTTTCATGCATAGTAATTCCTTCCTATATTGTTCATTCAAGGTTTCCACCAATTTCTTATGCTCCTCTTTTTTTTATCTGTGTCTTCTTTAGATATGCTCAGCAATTTTTTTCATGTTTATCATTTCTTCTTTTACGTGAGATACTTCTGATCTTATTTCTTTTACAGCTCCATGAAGTCATTCCTTTACTTTAGTTGCTATCCTTTCAGACATTTTAGGTGTATAACTTCCATTTTCTTCCATGAATGTATCTCCCAAGCTTTTTCTGTGTGGGCTATAAGTCTGAGATTACCTTTCGGTCCCTTGTCTTGACATTTTTCCTGGGTTCCTCTTGAAGAACAAATTTTGGTGTGCTTCCCACTTTGATTACCCCTCCACAGTGTAGGGGAATGGCCCAGGTACCTGGGTTTCTCTGAACCCAGGTTCCCAAGGAGGCAGTGGGGCATGGGGTAGGCATCTTCAGACCTGTGTGGCCAAACTGAACCTTCCCTGATGGCCATGGGTATGTGATGGTGAGTCTGTTTCTTCTCTTAGCCTTCATAACTACACCAGAACTTCCCCAGCGATGGCAGGTGCACAGGGTAGTGTTTGTCTGATTTTAATGGCCCATGCTGCCTGCCAAGAGAAGCCAAGCACTTTGATGGTGGAAAGCATGCAAGGGCACGTCTCAATGTTTCTCCCTGACTGTGATAGTTTTTGATTTTTATTTTGAGGCAGAATCTCATTAAGTCACCAAATTGCCTATGCTGGATTTGAATTTATAATCCTCCTGTTCCAGGCTCTCAGCATGTTGGGATTATATGCATGCTCTCCCAGCTAAACCAACAGAAATTTATTTTCTTATAATTATGGAGGGTACTTTTTAAAATAAAATTCAAAACAGATTTACTGAGTAGAAACAAAAATGTTAGCATAGATTTGCTGTATCTGAAGGCACTAAGGGAACGTAAATTTATTATTATATTTGACCCACATTCCGCAAGCTAGTTTATAATATATGGAGTATGCTTTTAAAATGTAAAAACAAATTTAAATTGTGGTTTTTTTTATTTGTTTTGGTTTGGTGGGGGTTTTGTTTTGTTTTGATTTGTGTTTTTGCATTTTAACCACTTTTAAAGTTACAGATTTCTGAAAATGGTAACCCATATCTTTAACTCCAACATTCTGGGAAAGTGAGGGTAAAGATAGTAAGTTTGACCCCAGGCTAAGAAATTTAGTAAAACCCTGTCTCAAAATTTTAAAAAAGGCCAATAGCTAAGGATATAGCTTAGTAGAAAGGCTCTGGGTTTAATCCACAATGACACAAAAAAGTACAATTACTGCCATTATGTACATTCATAATGTCGGGAAACAATTATCATTCTCCATTTCCATAGCTTTGTTTATCATCCCAAATAAAAATTTATGTTTTTGAGAATCAATTCTTCATTCTCACATCCTGCACTGTAAATATAGTACCTTCCTGCACTGTAAATCTATTATACATTTTGTCTCTACCAATTTTATTATTCCAGGTTACATAGCAACTTCCTGCACTGTAAATCTATTCTACTTTTTGTCTCTATGAATTTTATAATTCCAGGTTACACACATATGTTGAATAATGTCATAGTTGAACTATATCTGACTTATTTATTGATCAGAATGTTATAGAATGAGTCACAACTTCTTTTCTTTTTATGACTGAATAATATTCTGTTGTGCATATATACCACATTATATTTAGTTATTCTTCTGTTGGTGGTCACCTGGCTGTTACTATCTCTTACTTCTTGTGAGTCATGCTGCTAATGAACAGTGATGTACACATATCTCTTTAAGTCACTGCCTTCAGTTCATCTGGGTAACTACTTAGACATGAATTTACTGAATCTGCTGGTAATTCTAGGTTTAACTTTCAGATGGATTATCAAACTTTTCCCCCAGAGACTGTGTCATTTTTGTATTCCTATCACCAATAACCAAGGATAAGTTTTCTTCACATTATTTCTGTTGCTTTTTCACTATTTAAAAACATATGCTTCTGGATGTGAAGTGGTGACTTATTTAGAATTTGGTTCATTTCCTTAATAACAAATTATGGTGGACATGTTATTTTGGTCATTTGTACTCTTCTTAAGGTATATATTTACTCAAGCTGTTTGTCCATATTTTAACTGGGTTATTTTAGTTGTTGAATTCTTTATATCAAATATTTTATATTTTTTGTACAAGTTCTTTTTATACTCTAGGTAAAGCTTCCTAGTAAGATTTAATCAGATATATGATTTCTAAATGTTTTGTCCATTTCTCTAGGGTTTATTTTCATTCTTTTGATATTTTTTTCAAACAGAACAAGTAAAGTTTATTCCTTCACATAGTTTGCAATTGCTTGCACTGTCACTGTGGGTGTATCTTAGAAAACAATTTAATTAATTTCATTGGTATGCTTTTGATATACATTTATCATAGGAAATTTGTAGCTGTACATGATATATCTTGCTTTTTCTTTTTTCCCATCCATCTCCCCCCTTTAACCCTTCTTCTTCTCTTTATTTACAAAATCTTGTTTCCGTTTTCTTCTTCTATCTTCTTTTGATAGTTCTTTTGATTAGTGAAAATTGTTAGGTTTGATGAAGATTAGTTTGCCTACTTTTCTTCTTGTTACATATACTTTTGATAACATATCTAAGTGATCTTGACAAATCCAGTGACATGCACATTCAATGCTGTATTTTCTTCTAAGAACCTTAAAATTTTGCGCTTTAAGTTTAGCAATTTGATCCATTTAGACTTAAGTTTTGCATGCAGAATAAGGAAGCAGATTAATCTTTTTACATGTGCATATACAATATTTTACCAACATCATTTGTTGAAAAAGCTGTTCTTTTTTTTCCTATTTGGGATCCTTTCATAGTCCACATGAAGCTTAGGATATTTTCTATCTCTTCAGAACATGCTTTGGAGATTTTAGTGGGGGTTGTATTAAATTTGTAGCTCAGTTTGAATAGACTTGTCACTTCAATAATGCTAAGTGATAAATTCTTGCACACAGGGTATTTTTTCACATGTTAATTCTTTTTATACTATTCATATGCAAATATTTACTTATTATAAAAACTATCAAATATTTTAAAAACAAAAGCATGAATTTCCCCAAATCATACTACTTACCCTGTCTCTTTTAATCCATCTTCTTTTATTTATTTATTTATTATGTTAAAAAGCAAAACAAAAAGATAGAAATCATACAGAATTTCAAAAAAACAGTAGGAAATTAACACTAGTTAATATATTGCATATTGTTATCCTAGAATTTGTTCAGGTTACAAGTCCTAGGCACAAAAATTATCAATCAAACAATGACAGCACAAAGTGTTCTTTTTATGGACTAACAGAGATTGATAATATAGTTATATAACATACAAATACATACATACCTTTATATGTTTACTAACATACATATAATCTTTTCCTGTTTTTCTTTTTTTTCTTTTCCCCATCCCAGTTGTTCTTTCCTTTTTATCACATTCTTTCTCTTTCATGATTACAATATCTATTGTACATTTTGGTGTTTATTACTCTTTCAGCCTTTTATTTTTTAATTATTTATATTAGGGAGACAATACAATAGTTATAAATGTGAATTTGATTTATTCCACTTATAAGCATAGTCTCAAGTTTCTTCCATTTACCTATAAAAGCCTCAGGATTATCCATTTTTATAGCTGAGTAATACTCCATTGTATAAAAATACTTCTACCCTCTCTTTTAATTTTTCACTCTTACACTTGGTGGAAAAAGTTCATATTGAGAAACATTTTCCAAAAAGAAACTCCCTTCACCCAAAATGAATAATTATGCCTCAGAGTAATATATAGTGTTTTCAGGACGCTTATGTAACCCTATCTTTTGAGGAATTTGGAATCATTTTCAAAGGGCCAGATTCAAAAGCATAGTGAGTAAATTACACAGTGACAAGTTGACACCACAGGATGTGGGTCATTTGTGCTATTTATTAACTAAAAGTGCATTTTCCTGTGCACCAAATATGCTTATCTTACCACCCAGAGAAACATTTATGTATTTTGGAGGGAGGTCATAGTCCTTGTGATCCTAGCTGATCATAAACTCTGAAGTCACCTTCCTCCTATTGTCCCAGGAAACTGTTTCTCCTATAACTATCCTCTTGATGACTACCTTGATAGTTCAGTGTGCCCATGACACATTATATATTAGTACTGTCGGTGAGCTGTAATTAATGCCTTCTCAGAGCAGCCTAATTTTCCTTTAAAAGGCTTCATCTTTGCCTCCTTTCAACCATGGGTCATGGCCATGGCTATCTGCTTAAGTACATCGGAGAATTCCTTAGCCTGAATTATTCAAGACAAAATATATTCTTACATTGCAAGAGGCACAGGCTGTGCATAAAAATTATATTTCTGCAATACTTACTGTGGAAATCAGAGATTAACAAATATACCACACCTTGAGAAAAGAGCTTGCAACATAACTCTACCTTACCTCCAGACTGCCTGAGTTCCAAGTGAAGAGGTTTAAACAAAGCATATAAATTTAGGAAACTTGCTTTAATTTCTAGGATTTCATCCAGCAGTCTGAAATCAATGTGGATAAGCCATGCATCCAAAATACTATTTTAGCAGAATAGCAAAGGCTGAGAGAAATGTTGTGATGTGTGTTCATGAGGACAACGTCATAGGGATACTATAAGTCTTTGTGGTGTAAGGAGTAGAGCTCAGAGTCTTCTTGTGACAAAAGGGTGACTAAACATAGAAAGAGGATGATAACTTAAGTTGGCGTTGGGAAAATGCTATAAGAGGGCCTCTTTGAAGGTCCAGACAGGAAAGAAGACACCTGAGTCAATTGTAGTAGGGATAGCTAACAGTCAGTAGAGAAAGAAAATATCAGAAATCAATGTGGAAAAACATTAACTGTCATAGGCAAGAAGTGTTTACCTGATATTGTCAATACATGATTAAATCCTTTCCATCTATGTTAGTTTATTCATCATGCGGTAGTAAGGAAAACGTGGGAGAAATTCTGGACTTTAGACATATATTCAAACAGAAGTGTTTAGAAATGTTCCTAAGTGAGTGAACTTGCCATGGAGTGACTAGATAAATTCATTTGCTATATAAACGTTCAGTGGGCCAAACCAAAGTCCAGTAGAGGTTTAGAAAACTAAAACAATTATTTTGTACTTCCATACGCAACTTCATTGTTTTAGTCAAGGAATTTCAAATAAATTATATAATGCTAAGTATGGATGCAGCATTCTTTTTTTTCCAGAGATTTCAGTCATGTATTTTAAGGCTTTCTACTGATGGGTAACCCACTTCACTCAAATTCTAATTGAAATGTTAATTACCTCTAAAGAGGTTGAATAAGACACTCAAAAGCAATATTAAAGTTTTGGTTAAATACCTACCTGAATGATAGTGCTTAGCTGAGTTGATAC
Source organism: Hydrochoerus hydrochaeris (assembly GCA_004027455.1). Taxonomy (NCBI): domain Eukaryota; kingdom Metazoa; phylum Chordata; class Mammalia; order Rodentia; family Hydrochaeridae; genus Hydrochoerus; species Hydrochoerus hydrochaeris. Next base: position 123,894 of record PVLA01002401.1, on the reverse strand, counting down.
ATAAAATTACCAATCACACTCAACATAAGGAAGAAGACATTTCAAATAATTATGTATGAAGAGTTTTTATCCCAAGAAAATACTTTAACTTTTTCTTATATTACATAGGCCATCACTTTCTGCAAGATAGTGTTATGGCAAAGATCAACCAGACCTATCTAGGATGTACCCACTGGCAAACTGTGAATTGCATGACTTTTCAGAAGAGCCTGTTGCTGTCTTTGGGTCTGTAGCTGCTAGTGAATTGCTTGTTTTCCTTTCATAGTCTTCTTACAAAATGGAAGAATTCATACTAATATTAACAGGAATGCCTCAGGCTTTGTTGCATGACCACATCCAAATCACCAACTTTATGGCATTCCTTGTGTAAAGTGTTGGATGTAAAAATTGGCATGGGAGACTTTACCCAGCCCCCAAGAATCCCTGCTTTCATGAAACTCAAACAGAAAGCAGTGATTTTTACTACTTGCTGTACATTAGAATCAACTGAAGTCCTTAACAAGACTCCTGCCTAGACCTCACAGCCAGCTACTTTGATTCAGTTAAACTGTTTATGTACTCAACGGAGTATGAATTGGTTCTTCGTGTGCTTTGTTTTATATGAAACTAGTAACATATGGACCATAGTTTTTTTATAATAGATTGTAAGAGATATGGATAGGGATGTAGCTCAGTAATAAAAGTGCTTGCCTACCAAGTGTGAAGCCCATTTGGTTCCATCTCCAGCATGGACAAACACAAAACAAAACAAAACAAAACAAAACAAAACAAATCATGCCTAGTGCTATTATAATAAATGTCAGGGAGAAGAACCTGTGGGAATAGGGAGAAGAAAGTCACTAAGTCTGCTTATGGGAATTGGGACCACTTCACCAGAGACAACTGAGTTTTTAAATGTCTCAAGACGACACAGAAATATTGGGAATAATACAACAACAACCAGGGGGAAATAAAACAGTTTTTAAAATGTTATACATACTCCTTTCTTCTGTGAAAATTAAATAAAGACTTAGGGATATGGTTCATTATTCTCTTAGCCAATCTATTATCATCTTTATTTCCACAGAATTAAGCATTAACTTGAATTTCATGTATCTATTCCCACTTTTTGCTTTGGACTTTTCATTCATATATGTGTACTAGTGAAGTGCTTAAGTATTAACTTTTCTTAATTTTTATAAAGGTATAGTTGACAAATTTGTAAGAATTTATGATATACAATGTGATGTTTTGATATATGCATACATTGAGAAATGACTCCCACTATAAAGTTAATTAATATACTTATCTCTTCTCACTGCTATCTTTTGTGTTTTACTGAACACATTAAGTTCTACTCTTTCAGCAATTTTAAAATATATATACTACAGTGTTACTATCTATAGTCATCATGCTGTATAATAGATCTCCAAAATGATTATGTATTTTTTGTGACTTTAAGTAATGTCATGCTTTGTTTTATTCCTTATCCTATCTTTATTAGACAAGATTGCTTTTTGAGATTTTTTGAGAAATATTCATGTTTAGAAATATGACTAAAATTCATTAATTTTGATGTTTGAACAATATTATAACAATCTTGTTTGAACAATGTTAAATAAATAATAATTCAATTATTCATTCCCAGATTGATAGACAATTTAGGGTTTTTTGCAAATTTTTCTTATTATTTGGTCACTGTGACCTTCCTGCTGTGTATCTAAGTATGTACGTGAAAATATTTCTCTAGGAGTTCTTTACCTCGTCTGCAGATTCAAATAACCTGTGAAACATTAATGAACACATATGCATTTCTATTTCCATATAAATGGAATACTTCATGATAAACTAATGTTTTTATAGCGAACAAATAGAAAAACCAGCTAAATTACTAAATCTGGTTTTAAAGCACATAAAAACTAAAAAAAAAATCATGGGAACTAAAGGAAAATTTTCCAGACAATAGAAACTTTTTACCTTCTATTACTGAGATTTATATTTTCCCACCTGTGGAGATTTTGCCAAATTTTGCCAACAGTTTCTTGTCGAATCAATTAACCAGATCAGCTTTTAGTGGTCACAGGAAACTGGGGTGATAAATTTGAATAACTAGGGGAACTCAAGCACACAACTAGAATATTTCTCAAGACATTTGATTATTTCTAAAGATGCAATGGGAAGGTGGCTAAGCAATTAAGTGGAAATACTTCTGAAAAACAGAATGGAATTCCTCCTACCTCTCAAGTTTTAAAAGACAAAACTTTCTACGGTGAATTTAATCATTGTGTATTGAAAATATGTACTAAATAATAAAAAATTAAAAATACTGAATTTAAGTGACAGGATCTTAAAAACCTTAGAGAGAATGATGACTTTGTAACAGATTTCCATGGGGAAGCTTGCCCATAAAACTGTACCCAGATGTTGAGAATCTGGGTGTTACACCAGAGGATGTCCGTGGAAGCTGATTATGTATACACCTGGCAATTGCACCCAGCAGCAAGGTATTTCTGAGAACATTTTCACCAAAAGACCTGCTCAGAGAGGCACTACTTATAATAGCTTACAAACTGTGAAAATACCAAAATGCCTATCAACATTAGAATGGATATATAGCATGTGGTTGGAATTATGATCAAACAGTAGTACATCAAACAATAAAACTGAAAAATTTGTATCTCAACACTTAATGCTGTGGAGAAAGAATAAAACAAAAAGTCAGACACTTAAAATATAACCTGTATGATTCAACTTGCATAAAGTTTAAAACCATGGAAAAAACTTGTATTGAGTCAGGGTAGGATCTGTTACACTTTAGGAGTAGCAAATATGAGGTATACAAAAATTTCTGGGGTGCAGATAATGTTTCCTTTTTGGTTCTGAATACCAATTACAGAGATAGGTTCATTTTGTCAGAATTCACTGAGCTAAATACTTACAACTTGTGTTCCTTTTATGTATATTGCAGTAAAAATGTAAAAAATTAAGATACAACAAAGGAAATAAACAAAGAGGTCCCATTTCCGGGGATTTTGGATCTATGAGCCTTTTGTGGGTGGGTTTAGCTACCACTACTTTTCATAGATTTATTAAACAATGTTTTTTTCACTTCCAGGATTGACTGGTACTTTTTTCTATTTTCTGCCTATTTTTCTCTTGGTCTATTTGCCATTTTCTTATTATTTTTACAGGAATTTATTATATGAGTAATAATATAACTTTTGTACTAATTTCAAACATTTTATTATTGCTTATAATTGTCTTTCCACTTACACTGTATTATTTAATCAGAACGTTTTATTCAGGAGATTAAATTTTCTGATAATTCTCTATTATGAGATTTCAATATTGTTATATACAAATATTCATCCTTATTCACCATTTCATAAAATGTCTTACATTACTAATATTAAAGTCTCTTTTTCCATTTGAAATACATTTAGAATTTATTCTCTTGTACAGCACAAGTTAAGGTTTTAGTATTTTCTCTACATAATAGGTCCATTGTCTGAATGATAATATAAGTTCATGGGCATTTCCCCTAATATGTTAATTTTAATTCTATCCTATATCAAATTTTCCTTTATGTTTGTGTCTTGAGATTTTTATTCTCTTTGGCATATTTGTATATTAAAATGTCACTTTTCTGGCTCAGCTGATTTTATCATATTTCCCACAATACACATACATATACTTGTTCTTTCTCTAAATGCTATTGGCTATTCATAGATTATTAGCTTTACATATGAAGTTTGAAGTCAACTTTACTAGATCTATGAGAATTGCTGTTGAAAGTTTGAATGAAATTGTACTAAATTTCTAGATTGATTTTGAGAGAAATTACACTTTTATGATATCAATATTCTAATCCAAAATAAATGAGTTAAGCATATAAATTAGCAAGATGAAAATATTTAAGTGAAGGAAACAGGCTTGTACAAGGAAGTTCATTTCACTTTTGCTCTGCATTTCTAAGTTTATTAGGTCACAGAAGCTATATCCCTAAGCATTAGATCTCAGGCTATGATTTAGCCCTATGGTTGGAAAACCTGCCAATGGAAATTCTGAAAAGAATACAGAGAATCATTCTGATGAGGTGAAGGGAAGAAAATTGAAAAGTTCAAATCTAAGCTACAACATTTGTATAATTATATATTTGTTGATATTTTTATTATTAGAATATAAAGCTATATCCTGCATCTCTACTCTTACCCAGGGAGCAGAGGCAAGCATTCGTCATCTAAGTGAAATTTTCTGGAGCTAAATAATTTTGGAAACCCAAGATGTACAGTAATATACAGTACAGAGTTTCTCTATATTTTGGATAATACTTAAACATTTTTGGACTATCCAAGTGCTTAGTCTTAGGATTAACTTCTTCCACATCCAGTTCTTTTAGGATTCAATCTTCACTCTTTCACAAGAGAAAACAAGTCTAAATCCACATCAATCACCTGCACTATATTATCTATTTATTTGTTTATTTATTTTCCCCTGTAATATATATATGCAATTATCCAGTGGCCTCTTTCCCAACTATACTTTTGTTGGGTCTGCAACTTTCCCTAGAAAAAGAATGCTTCTGGTGTTTTTCTCCAAAATCATCAACAGAAAACTTCTATCAAATCGGATAATAGGATGAAGGAAGGTGCTTTCAGATTGATCCATGAATTTGACTTCAGAGACAGTGAAATCACCTGATCCCTTTTCATCAATACTCAGTGTAGCCTTGTGGGCAGCCTGTAGGGAACAAACAAACACTATTAATCTCCTGAACAAATAACAACCTTTTTAGTAATGGTTTGAAAAGAGGAAACAAAAAGCTTAAGCTACCCTTTTGTCTTACTGCTGTTGAGGCTGCTAGAATATAAAGGCTAATTGGCTAAATGTAGCTATAGACTTTTGTGGTTTGCGGGCTAGTTTTAGGGAAGAAGCTCATTGTCCATGACCTTTTGCTTCCAAGAGTGAGCTCTTAAATGCCTTTATTTTCTTGGACTTCATGTCAACAGAATTACTTCTGATCATTAAGATTTTCTACTAGTCAGTTTAGAATATGAAAGTCAAGGATGCAAGGAATTCTACAATGGCTTATTTAAAGTAATGGCAATGACTGTGGTAAGACTGTGGCCTAGTAGTCAGATTCCCTCTCTGAATATTTTTCATTGGTAAAATGGGAAGGGTGAATTAATTGTCTCTAAGTGGCTATTTAAACTTGTAAAATCAAGGACCATAATCTAACAACTTACATAGGAAAGTTTTAGACCATTGTCCTCAGTGAGTCCAGAAAAATCAGCATTGTCAGCAAAGGCATCTTCAATGCCCATCTTTAGGAGCATCAATTTAAGATCATATGTGGCAGAAATGGAAAACTTTGGAACAAAAATATTAATCCACCTATGGGAAACAAGGCAAGACATGGCAATCATCATACTAAACTCATTATTCTTTCCTTCTGTATCTCTGTCATCATGGCATTTTATTTGACTCTGCTCCTCTCCTGAATAATGAAAATCATTGCTATGTAGGTCATACTACAAAAACCAAAGAAGTTATTCTGCAAGGAATGCATTCTACTTCAGCCCATTTTTGCTGTAACACTGACAGTATGGACAAGTAACTCCTTCATTATCAAAAAGAAACATCCCCTTGGTGCTGCCAAGGGTAGGAAGCTAATGGCAAGTAGGTCACTAGCTTCTTGCTACTCCCAGCCCAGAATAACTGCCTACCCAACTCTCAACATCAAAATCCTACCTGTCCTCAAAATTCTAGTTGATCATTAGGTAGACTTCAATTTGTTGGCAGTACAACTTTGGAGAATTCATTTTATATTTCTAGCCCTGATTTTCTAATTTAAAAAAGGCCAATGTTTCTGCATAATTTTCAGGTTCATTGATGTGCTCAGATCAAAGGTAATAAGTAAAGTCTAGACAAAGGGTCTGGGATATGGTATGTACTTTATATACTCTGGTAATACTAATAAAGCTGCTAGGCAGTTGAGGGAGATTCTCCTGCCTCTGAATTTCTGTTGAGCTCAATCCAACCCACACTGGTATGCCCTCTCTTTCACATACTCTAAATTATTTACCCCTTTTTCAATAAGTGATTCCATTTCTTCAGTATTTTAGATGACATAGATGCTTCCACCCACTCCATCTGTCCCATCTTGGGAAGGACAAAGAGTGCCAGAGCATTTTTGTTGTAGTCCATTTGTAACACTGTGCAGTTCAGTTCTGTATCCATCAAGTAGTGGTATTGTTCTACCTGATGCATCATGGATATTTTCACTGTGGTGGTCCTATCCACTAAGAAACTGGAACTGTCTTCTGTCTGATATTGATGAAAAGGATTTGCCCACTGTGCTTAAAATACAAATAGAATAGAGTTGCATTAAAACCAGTATTAGGAGCATTGAAATTTTTTCCCCATTATTGACCTCCTTTAGTAATTAAGACTACCACAGAGATATGTATTCTCAATCAGTTTTGCAAATGAATAGCTGAGGATCAGGAAAACACAGTCACTTGACAGGTGTCCTATCTAGCAGGTGGCAGAATCATGGGCCACATCCATGGCTGTTGGATTCCAATCTGTGCTCAGAACCATTATAGTTGCACTACACTAATAAGAGGAAATTTTCTGTCCCATAGAAAACTTATAAGGATATCCAAGACATAGAGCAAAATAAGAGAGCAAATTTGTTCTGCCATTTCTTTACTAAATGTGACTGGTATGTGCTATAGAACTAAGGGAAACAGTTTGGACAGAGTACCATCAGAAGAGTCATATGATACTTGATTTTTACAAACACCAGCTTTAGACCTGGCTGAGTACACTGGCTTTGAAATTAATTGCATGAGTTTGGGTACTTATGAGGATTGGTTGAGACAGTATATGTAAACTATACATTTATCACAGTGTTTGATACATAATAAGTATGTAATGTATGATAAATTATTGATGTAGCTTTCCAAATGTGCACAACTGAGAAGTAGGTAGTACTTAGATATAAATCTGTCTCCTTGTCAAGTACAAATTTGCCCAACCTCACAAAACATGTTGGAAACCATAATTCTCAAATAGCAAGAATTTCATACCATTATCAACCAAATCTCTCTCTCTCTTCCTATCTCTGAAAGTATGCTCTCTCTAGAAATTTCCTGGACTAATACACAGAGTCATGTGCTCTTCCTAGATTACCCAGTATTATGCACAACTATGTCTCATGGAATAGATCACTGTGATATGTGGGAAGTCTGCTGATGCCAATAGTAAGAGACCATGATCTCTACTATTAGAACTCTACTAAAGTATTTGAAAGCTATATTTGAATCTGTTATCTTGGAGCACTACCTTTAAAGTGAATATAGTTCACCAGGACCATGATGGTATTCAGTTTGAGATCTTGGATTAGGTTCACAATTTTCCCTTTGGTTTGCTTCTCCACCTGACAGCTGATCATTTGTTGGGCTGCAGAAACATTGGTGAAGTCAGTAGAAAAGACATCAGTCTCATACAAGGTTTTGACACCATCCAAGAACTTTGGCAATAGCTTCACCTGCATGCCAATGAAGAGGGCATTTCCCACTTTCAACTCCAGTTCTTTCTTTGGAAAATTCAGTGAACATATCAGGTGATGGAAATCCTGTTGTATCTCTGCCATTGACATGTTTGTGAGGTTGAACCCCAAGACTTCCAGGATTTGCATTTGGGTGCTGGAGCCAGCTCCAAAGGAAAGCATGGCCAAAGCTGCAGAAATACTCACAGGGGAAAAGAATATGTTCTGATTTGAGGTATCCACAGAGAATTTTCGATACAGGTTGAATGCAAAGTCAGCATTGATAGATGACATCTTATAGAGAGTGTCATTTTGTTGAGGCAAATAGCAGGTAGTTTCTTTGACTTCAGGGTTGCTAGTTGGTGCACCATTGGTTGTAGCATGAAGTCCAAGTAAAAAGGGAACCAGATGGAGGAAGAGTGACATTCTGGAATGAAGGTAATCTATAAGAGATGAAGTGAGAGAATCATTAGGACAGCTTGGTTGAATGAAACACCATCTGATTAAAACACATAAAAACACCCACCTTGATCAGTAAAACAATAGCAAATGTTGCATTGTGTGCTTACTGAGGAATGGGTGAAGGTCCCATTTCCCTAAAAACAAATGATGCCACATCTATTGGAGGCAAGAACTAGGAGCAATTGTTTGCCAAAGTCACAGACATAATTCTTTGAACTCTCATTACGATGTAAAAACAACAAATGGAAATACAGTGAGTAAATTCAATTTATGGAAACTCTATCCCTTTTTTATTTTAACTAGATGCAACCTTTTGATAAAACAAGAATATTTACTTAGAACTAGCACTCCTTATAGTTACATTATCACATGGAGGTTAGGATTTTTTTTGAGTGCATATATGTGTGTGTGTGTGTGTGTGTGTATGTGTGTTGGCATTTTTTTTCTAATAACATGTCTGACATGAAAGGAGAGAATATCCGTACAAGATGTGAAAACTTTTTGTAAGATATTAGAAGTTGGTATGGGAGGATAATGTTTCATGGAGTCATGTCTAAAGTCAAGAGCTGAAATTTGTACATTTTAAAAAGGAATGGAAGCCACAAGCATACTTTCAAACTATAGGAATATAAGAATATATCACTATGTGTTTTACATCTTTCTTGCCATCAGTATCATATTGATTTCCAAATTATAAGACATCTAAACACTAGTCTTATTTCCTTGCATGTTATTTTTTAAGTATTAGAGAAATCAAATATACATGATATAACCTTTTTTTGAATCTGGAAGAGTACAACAAAACAGAGTAAGGAAGTCAGTTGTGGAATCACCATTGACCATGGACAATGGTTAGGAAGAAAACAAACATGAAGATAGGACAAGGATCCCTCTTCAACCCTTCATCTTCTTTAGTGATTTCATACTTGGGATTCAATTCCTGCCCTACAGAACTATTTCTTACTAGTCCATATTGTTCTCCTGATTTCTTTATTTTTTTTCAAAAACCGAGAATTGAACACTGTATCTTTAATCTGAACAATAACTCCCCTACATATTTATCATTTACTTATTTGTTTGAAGAAAGGATCTACCAAATAACTAAGTTTCCCAGATTGGGCTCAAGTGTGCAGTCTTCCTGCCTCAGCCTCCCAGAGTACTATTGCTATAGATATGCTGCACCACCCCCAGTTTCCCTAGGTCTTTATCCATTTACCAAGCTGCCGGATGAATACATCCACAAGGTTGAATTACCTATGCCTAAGTGTCAAATTGGAAATTGCAAAGTTTAAACATAAACACATCATCTTCCTACCTCTCAACCTGTTCTTTTGACTTCATTCCATATCTCTGGCAATTGTAGTTCTGTCTGTGAACTCCAGGCCAGAAACCGAGAAGTTATCCTAAGGTCTTCCTTCATTGTCTCTTACCGCTCCTAATGACTCATCATGCCCAGTGAATACTACCTGAATATTTTTTAAAAATTCACTCTTCTATCATTATTACTACTGTCTTAGTTCATGGCCAAAATTACTCTGTCAGGTCCAAGCAGGATATAATATCACCCACTTTCTCCATTGCATTCTCCCTTCTTTTACCACTACATTCTCCTTATAGTCCCTAAGTACTCTTTATGTGAAAGCCATCAAATCTAGTTAGAAGTTGACCATAATTATCAAATGACAACACTTATACTTTGGCTCCTGTACCTAGAAATTTGAAGCTCACAATTATATGGGATTTTGGCTTGTTCATATAGAGTTTCAAAATTCCCCAAAAGACAAAAAGTACTTACAGCACATACCCAAGAAGCCACTTGCATTTCTCAGAAATCAACACCTTTTTGTCTTTATAGCAGGCTCTCTATTGCAAAATCAGAGCACCCCTAGTTACAAATTAACCCTAGTCACATGAACCCTGGGATGATGTTTTCGAAGCTTATGTAGAGGACCAAGGCCAAGAAGATAAAAGCAAAAAAAAAAATGATAAGGCTTGAACTTTGAGTGACTACTTTGGCTGATATGTCCTTCATCAAAAACAAAAGAGAAAGAGGTTTGTCAGAGTTGGTGGTGCCCATATTTGTCCTAGAAAAAAAAGTCTTAAACAGGCAAATTGACAGCTATGAGTAAAAGTGCCAAAAGGCAGTAGAAGAAATACAGTTATCACCATCAAAGCCAAACAATGCTGGGGACTGGCAGACTTTGAGGAAAAGGTGAAAATAGCCAGAAATTGGATCAGTCTCCCTAATGGGTTGTATAGAAGTGATTTTTGTGCCAGTGAAGAACATGATGTCAAATCTCTTAGTTACCTTTCCCTAGTTGCTAAGACAAAACATCAAACATGCAAAGTTAAAGAGGGAAAGCTTTATTTATCTCACAATTTGTAAGAGTTTCAGTCTATAATCAGCTGGCTCCAACATGGCAGACAGGCATTGCAGAGGAGAAACAGTTCCTGGCAGGCAGAGGGAGCAAAAGCAACAAGAAACCAGGTAAACTGCTTTATGTCTCTTATATTGTATCCAGGCCACCAGGATTAAGCCAATGCTAAACCAATCAATGGACTGACTTAGTTATCACTCAACCTTAATCCAAGCACCCATAATCTTAACTTGGTACCATGAATCAAGCACACCTCTGAAAAAGTCATGCCTATATCTGCATAGGTTTTAGGGGGACATCTAGACACAATCAATGACATAAATGTACTTTCTAAACCTAGGACCATGATACTCTATACATTTATATCTCCCTAGGAGGAAATTTTATCTTACTTGTCCATTGGTCCCTACAATCTCCCATACCCTCCTCTGTTCAGTAGACCTTAGAGTAAAGAAAAATCCAAAGAAGGTGGAATACAATGGAATACAATATTCTACTAGCCAGGTTAAACTGTATATTGACTACGGACAAAGAAGCATCAGGAGCAAAGAACACTGTGCTCAGCCAGTTTCTAGCTGTAGTAGCATGAATAGTAGCAGCAATAGTACAAGTAATAGCAAAATAGCAACTCAAGCTAATTGACTATGGGCAAGGCATGACTCAAGGCTTCTTATTTGAGACACTGTGAGCTTCAGGATTACATTAAGAACAATATATTATGTGCAGGGATTGGGGGAGACACAGGGAACAGAACCCAGTTTGATTTAAGCCTCGGTTCAGTCTGTTGTGGCATGTAGGACAAATATTTTAGACTTTACACTGAGGCTATTGGGAAACCACTAAAGGCATTTTGCCAATACAGTGACTACAAAGAGGTAACTGTATTGTGCCAATATTCCTTCTCAGTCAAACATAGTCTAAGCTCCCACTGTGAGGAAAATGACACATTATTCACTGAAATTTCAGAGGTGAATGCTAAATATTAGTCATGGAACCAAGGGATCTTTCTATCTACTTGGCACCCACTGACCAAATCGAATAGCAAAGGGCATGTCTCACAAGTGAGATAATCATGGATGTATGGGTCTCACTGAAAGGCAGTGGCAAGCTCAAGTCTCTTGATTCCCAGATCCATTCATATTAAGCCATGGTAGTGCAACATATCACCTGTTCTCTAAGCTATATAGCAAGTCCCTGCAGAAGCAGCAGGAAAAGATATCTAAAAGGAAAACTTTCAAACCTGTGCCCTCTGGTGGCATAGTCAGACAATGGTAGTGGTTGTTAACTGCTGCTTCTCACTCATCTGAGCTTTGCTAGAAATGAGTAACTACAAGGCCTAACTCTGACACATGACAAAGGCACCTTTCCCCTTACAGCTCCCTTCACATTATGCTATGGAATCAGAAGCACTGCCCCTATACTCCTGTCATGTCTCTGCCACACAGTAACTGTGTAATTTGAGGCAAATTATTTCACACCCATAAATTTCTATTTTATCACTTCTAAATTAGAAATGATAATAATCCCTATATCATGGTTATTGTCTCAAGTGAAATTTGAAGGTATGTATTAGTAAGTTTCATGTAACTATAACAAAATTCCAAAATCTAGGTAAGTTTATATGGAAAAGAAGTTTATTTACTTCACAGTTCTAGAGGTTTAAAGGCATAGTACCTGCATGATTTTAGCTCTGGTGAGGACCATAAAGATAATTCTTTGGTACATAACCACTTTTACACTTGACATGCCTGAATGCATGATGCTGCACCCTAGCCTGGTGAAAAATAATGAGATTCCATTTTACCTATAGGTCTAGAGAAAATCATGGTTGGAGAATGGTAAAATAAAAATTGGCTACTTGTAATTTATATCTCACAGACAAACAAATTACTGGTACTCTTTTAAAAAAACAGCCTTATCAAACTAAGAGAAATATTGTTTCGGCTGGCAAGGAAGGATCAGTGAGGATTTGGTGTTGAAGTTCTAAATCTTTCAATCTTATTTTTTTGTGTGAGTAACATGGGGTTTTTCATTTAAAGAGAAACAAAAGCATGTAAAAGTTAGAGATAATACAGGATTCCAAAAAAAAGATAAACAAGAAATCACTAGATGATAAATTACATACTGTCCTCTTAGAAATAGTTGTTCAAGTTACAAAATTAAAGCATACAAAGTAGATAGTCAAAGAGTGACAGTGTAAACAGCTACACATGAATCTCTATGTGTATTTCTACCTTTTCTGTATTAAAGGGAAAAACAAAACATAGCAAGACAAAACAAAACAAATTCCTATAAAAACATGAAACCAAAAATTCATATAAAACCACAGTACAAGGTGATCTACAATGATTACTGTGTTGTTTCTTATTATCTTCAATAGAATGTCTATATTATCAGGCATAATTGAATATAGCAGTATAATTGAGTATAGCAGTAAATGACAATATTAGTAAAATAAAATACTGTAGATAGTATAAAACCTCAAAGGCAGGTAATAATCAAACCAGAGTGGATATTCTAGTGGATCTTGTCATCTTAAGTGCAGTTGTCTATACTCTCAGACTTCATACTATGAATCATAATAGCTTTGAATAAAATCTATCAATAAAAAACAGCGATCTAACAAACCAGATTTGATTACAATCAGTCATGGTATAACAGTGTAGGTTTTACAGAGCTTTAGATTAAGTTAATAGGAAATTAAGGATGATTACCATACTATATTCTGTTATTTTCAGGATTACTGCCTGTGCCCTCAAATCTAGTACAGGTAGAATGACTGGAACAGAATATAATACATCTAAGCAGAGTAGTATGAGTAATGTGGGTTTTAAATCCTGGGGCACTATTAACAATGTAGTGTATCAAGGCCATCTATGTTAGAGTTTCTAGTTATCCTTCTCTTCTTCATTTCTGCTATGCTATTTTTCTGCCTTTGTTTAGTTTTCTCCTTCATTCTACTGCCTGCCCCACTCATTGAGGCATTCCTAAAATCCTGGTATTTTTTTTTATCTCTCTAGAATGTCCTTCAGCATTCTCTGCAGGGTTAGATTGGTGGTCACAAACTCCCCCAGTTCCTCTTTGTCATGGAACCATCTTGTCTCTCCATTAATTTCTAGTGACAGTTTTTCAGGGTATATCAATTTGGGCTGGAGGCCACCTTCCTTCAGGACTTGGAAGACTTCACTCCAAGCTCTTCTTGATCTGATGGTCTGTGTCAAAAAGTCAGCAGTGAATCTTATGGGCTTACCTTTATAGGTAATCTGTTTCTTTTCCCTGATGGCTTTTAATATTCTGTTTTTATATTGAATTTCTGGTATCTTGATTATTATAAGTCTGGGTATATATCTGTTTTGGTTGTAGGTGGCTGGAGTTCTGTATGCCTCACACAATTGAATGCCATTTTCTTTTCCCATGCTTGGGAAGTTTTCCTTAATTATTTCTGTAAATAACCTTTGTAATTTGCCTGCATGTATCCCTGCTTCTTTGTTCACATTTCTTATTAATACATTGTAGATTCCCTTGTCGTCTTCTAGCCATTGTATTGTTACTGCCTGTTTCCTTGTTATTTTTAAAAGATCTTTCCTTTCATGATCATACATTGCAAACTTGTCTTCAAGTTTGATAGTTTATCCTTAGTTTCTTTTAAGGAGTTTTGCCAGCTTTCAATGGAATTTTTAATTTCCTGGAAGTCTCTTTGAATCTGCTTCATGTATTCTGTATTTTCTTTATATTCTTTATCGAATGTTTCTCTCTTTTTTTGTGTTCTTCCTTTCTTCCATCTGTATCATCCTGAGAGATGCTTCCTGACAGCATTTCTTTTATTACTCTACTCATATCTTGCTTTACCTTATTTAATATTTCAGTTTTGAGCTCTTCTACAAGTCCCGAAGATATCTCTTAATGTCCATTGGGGCCATGTCTGATGTTGTGTGTTTGCCACCCTCAGTCTCCCTTGTTTTTCCTTCTCCTGGATCAGGGCTCTCATAGTTTCGGGATGGGGGCCTCCTCCTGTCTCTCTTTCCTGTCATGTCCCTGGCTTCCTCCACACAGGTTACAGTGCAGGTCCCAGCCCCCTTCCCTGTTGGCCACGTTTCCTCTGAAGCACTGGCGAAGGACCTCCACCCTCTCCTGCCTGCTCTTGTCACTGAGGTGTAAGCAGCGGCTGTGTTTGCCTGCCCCTCCCCACCTGGCCAGCCAACCTTCAGGTGCCTTCACCAGGTTAGCGCTTGCTAGGTGCAGGGAATCGATTTGGGACAGGTCATTTGGTCCCAGCCGGGGCACAGCCCAGTCCAAGCAAATCCCAAGAATCTGCTCTGGGGAGGGAGCAACCAACTGAAGTCACTGTCACTCCCACTTCAGGCTCCTCCTGCCCGATACCAACATGTTGCCCATTTGGTCACACCCTTCTCATGGGGGAGGGTCTCATTCCCAGCACTAACTGTGGATTAATGGAGGTGCATTTGCCGGCTCTACTCTCCCTTGGGCTCACCAACGCCCCACTTCGGCGCTGCTGTGCTTCCTGTGAGTGGTGGCAGGAAGGAATTTGGGCGGCTCTGCCTGCCAGTGTGGATTCAGTGTGGTGCAAACTTGGCGGGTCATCACGAAAACACTGTGTCCCATAGTTTTTAGCTGTTTCAGTTATAGTCCCAAAGTATTTGACAAGCTTTTTTACGTTTTAATTTCTTCCTGTGTCAAGAGGTTCCATACAACCCTGTCTGGGTCTCTCCAGGGTGTTTTATTCTAGCATATGAATTGTTTCTCCAGGGAGGCTTTGCATTTTGTTGCTCACTGATCGGCCATCTTGTCTTCTTCCTCTTTCAATCTTATTATTTATGACTTATTATTTTTTAAAATCTATTAATTAACTTTGATAAAAATAACCTGTCAATCCTAGGAAATCAACTAGTTCTACATTTGGTTAATCACAGAATCAAATGCAGAATATAAAGTGTAGATAATGTAGCAAACATATAATTAAAGAAATTACATTTTCATATTGTGTAGTTTTTTTTATATTCCTTGAGCACTGGAGCAAAAAACTGAGGATATTAAGTACATCATTACTTTTTTAAGCATTCTAGTGCTGTTAGAATATTCTGCCTTGTCAAACAACATTTGAAATCCTTATTTCTGTCATATTTCTTATGGAAGCAGGTAGATATTACAACGCTATGTTTTCCAAAGTATAAACATTTCAGATGATCACTTAAAAATTCCTTTACTATTTCATTCTGCAGTCTGTTACACTTTCTTGCAGGATCATAGGTTGGGTTTTCACCTGCCTTTAGCTCTCTAGGACAGATAATCAACTTCAAAGTGCCACAATTTTCTCAACCTTTTAATATCAATGTCTGTATATTTTACAATACCTGGTTTCCAAAATATAAATAGCTATCAACTTACCTCAGTAAAAATGAACATTTCTTGGAGGATAATATTTTTTTTACAGTTTTAACTGGAATTTCAGAGAACTTTGCTCAGTTTGTACAAAAGAAGTGAGAAAGAGTTATATACTCTGTTTCATTGACATTTGTTAATGGTTTGGATGGCTCTACCTTAGAAAGCCCATGACTAGAATAGATGGCAAAGGGAGGAAGAAGAATATATGTAGACATCTGCAAATGAACAGAGTGTGAAGATGTATGTGTCCCATACCAATGTTCACTAAATAATGAACTCTGTAGAGTAAAAGTTTAATAATTAGGTGATTAAGATGATTCCTTCTGTGGATGTCAGTCTCTTTTCCAAACACTCTTATCTTTGCTCCATGGACTAATGAAGAAAGGGGTCAAGCTATGAAATTTATGCATGGAATCAGAAACATGGTTCTCTACTCATCAAGGTCTATGTGACTATAACCTTTGAAGATACCAGTACTGAGATTCCTATATGGATCTGTTCTTTAATAGATACCAATATCAAGATTCTTATATTAAACCCAACTTACAAACCAGAAAGCTGCTTGTTTAAAACTTTATTACACTGGACCACGTCCATCAAGGAAGAAGCCTCATTTTCCTTGCACAATGATATACAATGACTCTAAATGTAGTTTTACTTCCAGACCTACAATGTTTCAGACAAAATTTTCAAGCTGCTTTATTCATGTTTATTGCATTCTACACATCATACCTTGTGACAGAATTATTTAATTAATTATAGTAAGGGTTCATATATATGAATGTCACCTGCCTTATCATGTCTCCCATTCCTCTGAGGAAGATGGCTTAATGGAGATTGTAATGTGTTTTTTGAGAACTCAGTAACAGAACCAATTATTTGACATTTTATAGGGTTATGCTATAATGTCTGTGACGTGGTATATAATCTAAATCAGTTTGCAGAATCTGATGTTATTTCTAGCATGGCCTAAATTCACAGATATTATGGGAATCCAGGTTCTTCTCATTATTCCCCTGAGTACCTAGTAAAATTCTTCATTCCTAACTCTGTGACCTAGATCCTCTTGGTTCAAAAGTCTTAAGTCAAATGATTGAATGATTCCAGTACATGTTGCAGCAAAAGTTTCAATACATTCGTACTTAAGATTGCCATGTAACACTTTGGACAACTCATACCACTCAATAAATAAGGAAACATGAAATTATAGTAGTGTTAGACTGATAAATATTGAATAGCTAGAAGATATTTCATACCTACACAAACTGAGATTCTGTACTACCAGTGTTCCTCAGGGATTCTTTTTAGTAACTCCACATAGTAAGGTTAAAACAATGGAGAATTATAGCTACCTATACAAGAAGAAGTGCTAATGAGTAACACACTCCAGAAATGAAGATCATGTTGCCCAACCAGGTGGAGGAAGTTGACCAACTAATGTGACTATTGATGGCAAAAGGAGTTTGGAATGGGTTAGTTGAAGGTAATTAGGAGAAAGTAGTTAAAACACAAATTATGGCAATAAGAATTTTTGCAAAATCCAGTACTGTAACAATTATGAGTATTATTCCTCTTAATAGCAATATATCTATATTAATATTAACCATTTTACTCTACTTTTCTATTCCCATACTCATTTATATTTACATAAAATGTGTCAAGTTTATTTAATTTTGTATGTTTATTAGTAAGTTTTTTACTGCTGGGACAAAATACTTGGCATAGACAAGTAAAAGGAGGAAGGGTTTATTTTGGTTGGCTGAAAGTTTCTGTACATGATTGGTCAAATCTTATGCAGAAACATCATGGCAGAGGACATCGTAAGAGGAAAGATGCTAACCTAACACCGTGGTGATTAGGAAGTACACAGTGAAGAAAGGGACCAGAGAGGAAGGGGTTAGAGACCAGACATATTCTCCAAGATTGCACCTGTACAAACCACCTGACACAGATATGTCTGCCTATATCATGAAGGAATGACCTTGAGCTCCATGTTTGTATCCTTGCCCCATCCACTCTAGCACTTTTCCCCTGCTCTGCTTCCTGGATGGCTGTCATGAAATGGACAACTTTGCTACAGTATGCACTTTCACTATTGTGCCTTTGCCAAGCAACCATCCAATCATGAACTGAAACTGTGAGCAAATTAATAAATTGTGGGTGTTGTGTATTAGGTCCCATCAACAAGGACCCCTGACTAATATCATACCAGTGAAAGACTATTTTTAAATTAAATTATATTACTTATACTTCTAGGGCCCGGGAAATACAATAAACCACTTGCAGTTTTGAAGACTGGGAAAAGCTCCTCTCTGCTTCCATAATGTTGCCTTTTTGTTGAATCCTCATGTAGCAAAAGGGAGTAACTCACCTCTCACACCTTTTGTAAAGGCAGTAATCCATTCATGAGGAGGAAATGGCTGTTACATAATCACATTAGAAAATTCTAACTGCTTAATACTTAAGATTAAATTTAAACATGAATTTTGGTGGAAATAAATATTCAATACAACATTGAAAATCAAGAGTGTTCACAAACAACAAGCGTATCTTAAAAGGAGAAAAATAAAAACTGACCTTCCTACTCTGGGGTCTGTGGCCTATCTTTGCATTCATTCTTAAGTATGCTCTCCCACTTTCCTAAGACAATTCTATCCACAGTGCCCCTCCTTCTACTTTCAGCTACAAAATTTTCACAGTCAATATGTTATGTGTAAGTATGCTTAAGTATAGGATCCATTCTGAATTCAACCTTTCTCCTCAATTTAACTTGGACTCTACTTTCCAGTTACATTGACACCTATCTTTTAATCTCTACCAATATTTTTGATCAATGATTCAGGAAGTGAGGTGGAGGCAAGCTGGTCTGTTCCTCTTAGGGTCATGGGAATTATTTGTATCTGGCTAAATACTTACTTTTTCTATGCTTGTTTAGCATGCATTTCAATTCTATAGGAAACTACCATGTTCCTTTCTTGAAATCTTGACCTATTACCTCTAAATTTGGTTGAGGTTACTGTTATTTTATTTTATGGAAAAACTTAAAACAATTTTATAACAAAATACAAGAATAACAATAGTTAATACATTGCATATGGTTTTCTTTAAAGTAGTTACTCATAGTACAAGATATGGTCACATAAAATTCTCCAAGTGGTGCTCACACAAAACTTTCTTTTCAATGAACCAAGAGAAACTAGTAATATAACTAACTTGCACTTTTCCTTTTCTCTTTCTACCTTTTCCCTTCCCCCATTATAGCTCAAAGTGTCATACTTGAAATTAATTTTTTTGAATATAGCAGTGTAATTGAATATAGCAGTACATAACAATATTAGTAAAAATAAAACATTGTAGACTGTATAAAACTTCAAAAGTGGAGAATCGCAACATGGCCGAATGAGTGGTGGCACAATAAGAGAGACTCTCTGAAAAAAAACCAACTCAGACACTGGAATCTGACAACATGGAGAAATCCAGACAAAACGAGAGGAATTCTCATGACCTGGGAAGAAACTGAGGGCAAAGAAAAAGAAAAAAAAAGAAAGAAAAAGAAGAAGCGTGGATGGAGGGCTGGAACCGGGCAAGCCCCAGTCACTGTACTGGGTAAGTCTTAGAGTCAACTCACAATCGAGCTGAGATCACGGCCTTGCTGAGAGTGGGGGTTGGTGAACTCCAGACCTTCAACTGGAGGAGACTCTGTGGCAGGAGTGGAAACAGCCAATTGAGCTGCATGAACTTTGGTGAGTGACTGGAACTGGATTCTCACTGAGAGTGGGAAGACTGGCTAGACAACATTTTGGAGTTGGGCAGGACTGGCTTGAATCAAAACCCAAGGTGGTGTCAGTCAATGGCCCCTGGTCCAAAGCAGATGGGTAGGATCTGCTTGGGCTGGGCCAGGCCCCTGGTTGAAACCAAATAGCCAGGGATGAGGCATTTCTGAGCCAGTGACATCTCCAGGGAACACACAAACTTGCTGAAGCATCCCCCAGTTGACTGATATAGGGGGAGGGGCTGGCTCTCAGCATGCACCTCGCAGATGGTGCCAACTGTGGGAGTGTCACTTCCCTAGCAAGTGCACAGCAGAAAAAACTGTAAGCAATATGGAAGGCCCGGAGACCTCCACCACCCACCTATCTGAAGGGGGCCAGATACATGACAAAATAGAGAAACAGCAAAAGGTCTCCAACTGTGGAACCAGGGAAAGGGAGTCCAGCAGAGATAAATGCAGAGGAGGTTGAGGGCAGCAAACCTGTAATGTCAGAGACAGCCTCTTCGGAAATAAAGGAACACTTCTGTGACCTCATCAATGAATTTAAATCTGAAATTCTAACTCAGGTGAAGCAAGATATGAGAAGATTAATAAAAGAAGTCCTGGGTAATGCTCAAGTAGACACAAATGAAAGAATAGAGGAACCCAGAGAAAGGAGAGAAGCCTTTGGTGAAGAATATAAACATAAACTAGAATACATGAAACAGATCCAAAGAGAATATCGGGAAATTAAAAACTCCATTGAAAGCTGGCAAAACCTTTTAACAGAAACTAAAGACAAACTTTCAAAACTTGAAGATAGATTTGCAATGTATGATCACAAAAGGAAGGATCTCTTAAAAATAACAAGGAACCAGGAAGCAATGATACAAAGGCTAGATGATGACAAGAGAATTTATAATCTAAGAATAAAAAATGTGAATGAAGATGCAGCAACAAATACAAATGAAATAAAAACTCTATTCACAGAAAAAATAAGGAAAACTTCCCAAACACAGGAAATGATGTAACATTCAGATAAATGAGGCATACAGAACTCCAGGCAGCTACAAGCAAAACAGATCTACAACCAGATACATAATAAACAGGATTGCAGAAATCCATCACAAGAACAGAATATTAAAAGTGGTCATAGAAAAGAAACAGATTACCTATAAAGGAAAACTCATCAAAATCACAGTGGACTTCTCAATGCAAACCATCAAATCAAAAAGAGCATGGAGCAAAATATTCCAAGCACTGAAAGAAAATAACCTCCAACCCAGATTGATGTACCCTGCAAAACTGTCTCTCAAAATTAATGTAGAGAGAAGATATTTCCACAATAAAGAGGAACTGGGGGAGTTTGTGACCACCAATCCAACCCTGCAAAGAACACTGAAGGACATTCTAGAGAGAGAGAAGAAAATCACCAGGGTTCCAGGAATAATGGTAGAAAGGCTTCAAAGAAAGGGGCAGACAGTGAGATGAAGGAGAAAAGTAAATAACAATGACAGAAAAATAGCATGGCAGAGATAAGACAGAGAAGATTGGTTATATTGCTGTTTTATCTTGACTGATTTTATTTGAATCTGGTATGCCTGAGAGTTATCAAGTCTGAGAGCAGAGGCAACTACTCTGAAGATGACAAGATTCAATAGGATACCCATTCTGGTTTGATTATTAACTGCCTTTGAAGTCCTATAATATCTCCAGTGGTTAGATTTTCTTATTAGTGTAATCTAATGCTAAGTTTAATTGTACTGTGTTTGACAATATAGACAATTTTTTTGAAAACAACAAGAGACATCATAGTAACTACCATAGATCACCTAGTATTGTGCTTTTATATATCCTTTTCATTTTGTGTTTCTCTAGGAATTTGTATTGTTGACTTGTTTTGATTTGTTTGTCCTTCTAATACAGAAAGGCTAGGTATACGTGTAGAGACTTATACATGTGTAGAACTTCTAAGTAGTTTACAGGAATGGATTATAGTTATTGTAAAGAAAAAACAGAGGGGAAAAGAAAGTATTCTAAAGGATATAACTGCATGTATCTTTGAGTGTGTGAGATTGATAACCATGTTGCTAAAGTTTTTGTTGGATGGGTGAACAAAACTGATTGCAGTCGCACTGTTTAGATGTCCACTTTGTAGGCTTTACTTTTGTAACTTGAACAACTACTACTAAGAGGAAAATATGTAATTATCAACTAGGGATTTCTTACTGGTTACTATTTTTTTTGTTTTGTATTTGAGATTTTGTATTATATCTACCCTCTTTCTGCTTCAAATTTTTTTCTTTAAATAAAAAAAAACTTCAAAGGCAGGTAATAATCAAACCATAGTGGATATTCTAGTGAATCTTGTTATTTTAAGTGTAGTTGCCTATACTATCAGACTTGATACTATCAATCATAACAGTTTTGAATAAAATATATCAATACAAAACAGCAATCTAACAAACCAGATTCAATTATGATCAGTCATGGTAAAACAGGGTAGGTTTTACAGAGCTTTAGATTAAATTAATAGGAAATTAAGGATGATTACTGTACTATATCCTGTTATTTTTGGGATAACTGTCTGTGCCCTCAAATCTAGTACAGGTAGAATGACTGGAACAGAATATAATACATCTAAGCAGAGTAGTGTGAGTAATGTGAGTTTTAAATCCTGGTTCACTATTAATATAGTGTATCAAGGGAATCTATGTTAGAGATTCTAGATATCCTTCTCTGCCTCATTTCTGCTATGCTATTTTTCTGCCCTTGTCTATTTTTCTCCTTCATTCTACTGCCTGCCCCACTCTTGAGGCCTTTCTGCCACTGTTCCTAAAATCCTGGTATTTTTTTCTCTCTCTCTCTCGAATGTCCTTCAGTATTCTCTGTAGGGTTGGATTGGTGGTCACAAACTCCCCCAGTTCCTCTTTGTCATGGAACCATCTTGTTTCTCCATTAATTTCTAGTGACAGTTTTGCAGGGTAAATCAATCTGGGCTGGAGGTTATTTTCTATCAGGGCTTGGAATACTTCACTCTAGGCTCTTCTTGATTTGATGATCTGTGTCGAGAAGTCAGCTGTGATTCTGAAGGGCTTACCTTTATAGGTAATCTGTTTCTTTTCTCTAATGGCTTTTAATATTCTGCTTTTATATTGAATTTCTGGTATCTTGATTATTAGATGTCTGGGTGTAGATCTGTTTTGGTTGTAGGTGGCTGGAGTTCTGTATGCCTCATAAACCAAATGTCATTTTCTTTTCCCATGCTTGGGAAGTTTTTCTTAATTATTTTCATGAATAACCTTTGTAATTCACCTGTATGTATTCCTGCTTCTTCATTCATATTTCTTATTCTTAAATTTTAGATTCTCTTGTCATATTCTAGCCTTTGTGTTGTCACTGCCTGTCCCCTTGTTACCTTTAAGAGATCTTTCCTTTCATGATCATATGTTGCAAACTTGTCTTCAAGTTTTGATGGTCTAGCTTTAGTTTCTTTTAAGAAGTTTTGCCAGCTTTCAATGGAGTTTTTAATTTCCTGCTAGTCCCTTTGAATTTGCTTCATGTGTTCTATATTTTCTTTGTATTCTTTATCGAATGTTTCTCTCTTTTTTTGTGTTCCTCCCTTCTTCCTTCTGTATTATCCTGAGAGATGCTTCCTGAGAGCATTTCTTTTATTACTCTACTCATTTCTTGCTTTACCTGATTTAATATTTCAGTTTTGAGCTTATCTACAAGATCCTGAAGATATCTCTTAATGTCCATTGAAGCCATGTCTGATGTTGTGTGTTTGCCAACCTGTTTCCCTTGTTTTTCCTTCTCCTGGATCAGTGCTCTCAGGGTTCTGGGCTGGGGGCCTCCTCTTGCCTCTGTCTCCTGTCGTGTTCCCCGCTTCCTCCACACAGGTGTACAGTGCAGGTCCCTGCCCCCTTCCCTGTTGGCCAGGGTTCCTCTGAAGCATGCTGGAGAGGGACCTCTGCCCTATCCTGCCTGCCTCTCTCCCCCATCCCCGGCCAGCCAAACTTCAGGGGTCTTCACCCGGTTAGTGCGTGCTAGGCACAAGGAATCTATTTGGGATGGCTCATTGGGTCTCCGCCAGGGGCATGGCCCAGTACAAGCAAATCCCACAAGTCTGCTCTAGGGAGGGAGCTACCAAGTGAAGTCACTGTCACTCCCAGCTCAGTCTCCTCCTGCCCAATTCCAACATGTCGCCCATTTGGTCGTGCCCTTCCCATGGGGGAGGGTCTCATTCCCAGCACTGACCATGGATTAATAGAGGTCCCTTCGCCAGCTCTTCTCTCTGTTGGTCTCACCTACCAACTTCAGCGCTGCTGTGGTTCCTGTGAGTGGCCACGGGAACGAGTTTGTGTGGCTGTGCCAGCTGGCGTGGTTTCAAACTGGCACAAATTCAGGCAGTTGCAAACTTGGCAGGTTGCAGCGAAAATGCTGTGTCCCATAGTTTTTAGCTGTTCCAGTTATAGTTCTGATGTATTTGACAGGCTTTTTTACGTTTTAATTTCTTCCTTTGTCAAGAGGATCCATCTCCCTGTCTGAGTCTATCCAGGATATTTTATTCTGGCATATGAGTTCTTTCTCCCTGGAGCTTTTGTATTTTGTTGCTCACTGATTGGCTATCTTGACTTCTTCCCCTGAAATTAATTTGATATGCAATGTTTTCTAAAATAATTTTAGATTTACAAATTTTTTCAGTATAAATATGAAAAGGTCTTTAATTTCTCCATGGTTTTAAAAATTATTTAGCTCTGAGGTTTCAGTTTAGGGAGGCTGAATGCAAAAGAAAGATTTTTCAGGTCATTCATTTTAATTACTTCTGTGTTTGCCTTTAAGAAGCATCTCTCTTTTTGTGTACATTTTTTGGAAGTCTGATGTGAATTTACCATGTTGATTAGTCACTTCTCAGGTCCTGATTTTGATACTTTTTCAACTTCAAACTACTGTTTTGACTGTATCCATTTCAAAATTTTCATCATCTTTGCTAGGTAACTTTAATAACATAGCACACAAATAATTTTTTGCTATTTATTACCACTACTGAGAACTAAGGTACACAATTACTTTAGAACTCTGTACCTGCTGGCAAGAGCCATCTCCAGTACAGATTGGTGACAAATTATAGCCTCTGTAGTGTGATTTTCATCTATTTATTTCTAAACACTACAATTTTGCTGATGGTGTGCGTTTAAAAGGGAGCAGATCTACGTGACCCCAAATGGTAGATAAGGCAATAAGACTTCAAAGGAAAGAGAAAATTTGAGCATCCCAGGAACCTAAAACTTTTCTCATTCACTCAACAAAGGACTTGTCATTTCTTGCTTCTCAGCAAATGAGTTTAGAGTTTGTGAAGAAGGAGAATCACACTTTGTTGATGCTATTGGTCTCTGCTCTCATCTTTTTGCATCCTTTCAACTGCCATTTTCCTTGAACTGCCTGTGTGGGTGTCATTCTTTAGACCTGTTTCGTTGCAAGAAGTCTTCACTTGCAAGGAAACCTTTTCCACTCCACCACCTCAATGCTCAGACAGACAGATGGACAGACAGACAGAAACACACACATGCACACACACACACACACACACATATATGTATATACATACACACACACACAAGCACACGTGCACTCATGCAGGCCTAAAGGCCTCCAGATTCAGCAGCAGCCACAAGTATGCACTCCCCAACAAACACACATTTGCTGCTACTGTCTTTGCAAGAAGAGGAAGATTCTGGGAAGGCACACAAAAGAGAAACAATAAAAAGAGGGAGGGGAAGAAGAAAAAGAGTTTGATGAAAGCCAAATAATATTAGTGAAAGAGGAGGTGAGGAACTTGGTAAGGAAGACCAGAACGAGGACGAACAGTACAAGGAAGCTGACTTCATCCTAGTGCGCCTTTGAGTGTCCTCCAACAAGGTTTTTCTCTGTTCCCTAACACAAGGAAGCTATTAGGATAACTATATTATGGTTCAGAAACCCCCCAACCGTGTGATGGTCAGTGTGGATCCTTGAATCTCTCCACAAGAGAGTGAGGGCATGCTAGAGCAATCCACATTGAAAAAAAATAGAACTGAGAAGGTCTAATTCTCAGAGGGTAAATTTCTGACTAATGTTGCTTGTTCTATGAGTTGGGTCTCTGTTCACTACAGAAAGAGTCAAGACAGAAAACATCCAGGACCTTGCAGTCTTTTTTGGTAGTAAACCATGAGTCCTGGCTAAACAGTGAATGAATCAATGTTCTGAAAGACTTCTCTCAGAATATGTCCAAATATAGAGCTTATCAGCAGATCACCAATAGTGTATAGGCCCAGAGAAAGTGAATGGCAGTGGTTACTGGATTTTCAGAAAGAGGTTGAGAAGAAAGTAAAGGAGGATTCAAGGTCAAAGGTAAAACAAATGAAATCATGTTTGATTGACATCTTTTAAAAACTCCACATTGGGCTGGGGATTTAGCTCAGTGGCATAAGTGCTTGCCTTGCAAGCGCATGGTTATGAGTTTGATCCCCAGCACCAAAAATAAAAAAATAAAAATAAATAAAATAAAATAAAAACTACACATTGTTTTTTTTGAGACAGGGTCTTACTATGTAGTACAGACAGAACTCACAGTTATCCTCCTGCCTCAGCCTCCCAAGTGGTGGTATTACAAGCATGTGCCATTACACCCAACTTTTAAAATGCAAAAATTCTTGGTAGAATAAACCAAGAAAATTTTGCACTTGTTTCAGAGCACATGAAACATGCAAAGTTTGCATTTTCCGTAGTTGTGAAACCAATGAGCACCACCAAAAACTTTTGTCTTTAAATCAAATAAATACCTTTTCAAAAAAGTTCTGACAAAGCTTGCCAAATGCAATTACATCCAGATGATTTGATCCCTCCTTGTATTACAGGCCAGAAATAAGTAGCAGCACAGGTTTCAAGGGCTACTAGAAAGATGGAGGAAAATATCATGAAAATTTCAAAGCAGCAGAAATGTCAATGCCAGACAACGATTGTATTAACCACTAAGAAGGTGTCCAGATACTCTATTTTTTGATACTTTCTACTTTCTTGGGAGTAGAATATCAAACAACACTATAAATTATAATTTGGAATTTTTTTCATTGAAGATTCTGGTTCCAAAATATGTATTATTCTTTTTTTAAAATCAGTACCAGGGATTGAACTCACAACCATGCGCTTGCAAGGCAGGCGCTTTTGCTGCTGAGCTAAATCCCCAGCCCTAAAATATGTATTACTCTTCCATAATGGTATCACTTGAAATCTCTGATGATAAAGCCCTAAAAGCTGGAGAGAAAGATAGAAATGATGAACTAGAACAGTGATCCAACTACCCTGTGAGTAGGTTGACAGAGAGAATTCAGATGTTCCCTCTCATTCCTGACATATGCAAAATTATTTTTATAAACCATATTTATGTTAATAATGTATATGTACATTAGATAATATAGAATGGAGCATGCCCCTAAAGGTATACTTCCATAGCCACAATTTTTTTGAGTTAATGTATGTGTAGAAATTCTTCAGGTGAAAAATCAGGCTTGCAAACCAGGACAATATTTTTTTGTAGGACAATTATCAAAACAAGTGTCTAAAGGGACTGAAACATACAAAGCAGAGGTCAACATCATTTGGTGGCCACGGAAATATTGTCTCATGTACTAACTAGGAGACAATACCTTTGAGTACATGAATAACTAAAAAGTTGTAAAATGTTAAGAATTTCAAGTACAATCATAATTAATGATACAAAAGTATTTGTTTGCCATTAAATTTTGCATTTCATGTGACTTTCAAAAGAAAAATTTAATCATAGTAGTATTTTGGTTATCACTAAATCAAGAATTAATTTAAATTTAACTTATAGCTCATCCATCCTGGTTTTTTTTCTAAATTTTTAAAGATATAAAATCTGTGTGTTTGAGATGCTAATCAATTATGGTTTATTGAAAAAACATGGATTTTTTTAGGCAGAAAAGCATATTTATTTCCCTGGCTGATAGCTCAAGAAAACTATAGGACTTTTTCATATATGACAAGATATGAGGTTGGCAAGATATGATGATTGATTAAAACCCTAGATGATGCATGAGCATGCCCATACCCAGGAATCTAGGTTACAATAGGAAAATGTTGAAATTTTCTGTTTAGACATCAGATGAACTATTTCCTTGGACTTTGGAAGTTATTGGGTCATATAAATGGTGTACAATTATAAATTGTCTTCTATCTCTTACTACAATTTGAAGACTTACAGAGGAATGAAGTTAGAAGCAAAAACTCCTCACAGATTTAGATTTTTCATTTTTCAGTAGCACATGAGAATCTTGTCATCAATGGACTATTCCAAACTGCAGCACCCAAAATACCATCTACACTGATAACTTTTCTGTGTGTTAAGCTAATATGTATCCAACAACAACCTTTGTTAAGGTTAAAAATAAAAACTGTTTGAAATGAATAAGATTAAAACATTAGTAGTAAATAATGGTGACTCAAATTTATCTGTGTATCTTTTTTGTTTTGGCTTACTAAAGGTGATCATTTTGTACTATGTTTACATTTCCTTATTTCATCCCAATTAATTATAATATCAAGTTAAAATTATATGAAAAAGAATGGAGATCTTGTCTGTACTATATTTGATTGAAAGAACAAAATGGATGGCCAAGCTCACCTGGAAGTAAGATGGTATTACTGGGGGTGTCTGGAAGATTGGCATCAGCATCCTTTCGGAATCTGTTAGGAATGCTAGTCCTAAACTCCTGCTTTAGACCTACTGACTAGGAAATTTAGAAAGTGATCTGGCAGTCAGAGTTTTTCAAGTTTCCAATTTGTTCTGAATCTCATTAAAATTTGACAACTGCTTATTTAAATAATGCTTTACTTAGCATAGGACCAGCATTAATTCACTTACTTGAGTCTGTTTTAGGTAATTTAATAGAATAATAAATGCTGGATGGAGAAAACACTGCAATTTAGAGTTCTAAAACTCAGGAACACTTCAAGAGGCAAAGTTTGGGTAGTGGCTTTTGGAGAAATGTATAAAGAAATAATTCCAGAAGGTACAATATGACACTGTTGTAGTCAGTGTCTGCAAGAGAGTGGATTTAATGTAGGTCACAGAAATTTATAAGAGTATCTTAAGATCTTTGGCTACAGAGTCAAATGTAATACAGTGAAGAAATATGTCTGCACACTAGGGGTCCAATGAATTCAGCTGAGGGCCTGGAATCCCATGGCAATCTCCAGTGCAAGTCCATATCAGAAAGTAGAGAAATCCACAACGGAAAACTGAAGGATCTGTGCTGAAAAGTTCAAGCACTGGTGCCAGAGGCTAGAGAGTCTGTGCTGGCAGGCTGAAAGGCCAATGCTGGAAGTGGGAGAATCTGTACGTCATCCTTAGAGTAGTTAGCACTGTTTTTTTCAATCAGTACATGCTTGGTAAATTAACTTATATCATCCACAACTTTTTCAGTTACTAATATTGACATTTAAAAAGTAAATTTTCAGAGGCTTGATAACAAATAGTAAAATACTACTAAGAAGGAGGAATTTATTCTAAAGTCATATAACATAATGAGGTAACTATAATCTAGAACAATTTATTATGTATTTCAACATAGCTAAAGGAGAAAAACTTGAAGTTTCCAAACATAGAATATTTGAGAAATGAATGCTAATTATTTGGATTTGATTATGGTATGCTTTATATATACACAGAATTATAACATTGTACTCTATAAATAAGTCAAAATACTAAAACAACAGACATACAAAGTGTAGTCACACAACTGTAATCCCAGGACTCAGAAGGTTGAAGCCAGAGGATCACGACAAGTTTCAGGCTAGCACAAATTACACAGTGAGACTTTGTCTCAAAAAATTTTAAAAATATAAAATATATAAATATGTACATTTTCAAGTGTTGTTATATATTTGTGATAGGCAGAAGTACAGGCCATATAATAATCAAGAATGCAGAGGCTTTTGCCACAACTTAAAACGAATGGAAAGCCCAAGTAGAAACTTATCATTTGAAGAGCCTTACATTGATTCTAATTGACCAATAGTAGAATTTTTGCTGATAATTTAAATCCATTTTTATTTTTTCTATAAATTGCATTGGACTTTACTGAATTATATAAAAAATATACCTAGAACTTTCACAAAAGCACTTTTACCTTGAGTTTATGCTATGCTGAGATTGTTTAGAGACAGCAACCTTTCATATTAGAAAATCTATTGTTTCACCAAATTGGAGCGGGAGAGGGAAGGGGAGGGGGAGGGGAAGGGGAGGGAGAGGGACCCTTTGTGGAGGAATTTATTACACAGAAATAGAAAACTGATATACAGGTATCTTTATGTGTAATCTTGATATCAACCAACCACTCCTGATATATAATTGTTATGGGGATTTTTGTTTTAAAATTCTCTTCAATAAACCAAAGAAGAAAAAAAGTGTTAAAATACATCCAACATTTTGAATTCAAATCTGATTTTTTGGAGGGGGTTGATAGAAAGGTATATTTGTAAGAGATTATATTTAGTATATTAGTTGATCTAATTCTTTCAAACATTTGTCTACATGGCACACGGGCCTCAAAACGAACCCTTACACTGGATTCTGCAAATGTTATAAAAATTACAAGGGATTACTTTATATAACTGGTTTATTGCCCCTTTACTTTTCTCACTCCTTGTCACTCTGTGCTACCAAAAGACAAAACAGCACTGAACCTTGGTTTGCAAAGGATCTCTTCTGCTTCATAAATATCTCCTTTTTTGTAAGGCTTTGAACCTATAAACCTAGTTTCTAGACAGTGCTAAAATATAAAATCACCAACAACCTTCTCCTCTACTCATTCTCAATCACATCTAACCTCTCTCTCATAAATTATACTTTTTGCCCCACTTCTTGTATGCTGTTTCTCTTATTCAAGAACTCTTTCCTCCATGGAAATAGCTACACTGAGGCTACTTGCCACCACTGGATCAGGCAAACTTATGTGGAGTCCTTAGGATGAGCACAGTTTCTTAGAAAAGTTTTAGTTCCTTGACAATCTTGAAGCCTCAGCAACCAGTATCTTATTTGCTTTCCTCCATGGCTACATACAGATGGAAATCGGTTACAAAACAGTTTCTGTTTTTTTAATTCATTATGTTATAATGAAAATACCAAAGAAGCTACAGAGAAGATGGAAATTTGTATGAATGTGTCTTGGCATATACTATTATCAACAAAGCAGCAAAGCATCTTGTGTAGTAACTCGACCTGTACAAAGACTTTTCTTTCTGCCCCACTCAAAACTGTTGCTGATTCAACAAATGGATATGCTTGGTATTCCCAAATAAGGCATACTATGACTTCAGAATGAAAAATTCAGCTAAATTTTTGTGTCTGTCACTTAGATGCCAGATATAATAACTTGTCTTTCACCTTAGATGAGATATTTCAACATGTTCTAGATCACTGACCCATAGAAAATTCAAGAGTGCCAGTCATTTTGGTCTGCAAGCACCATGATCAAGTTGCCAATGCCAATGGTTACTGTGAGTTATGCAGTACTTATTATTGCTTAAGCTCTGACACTTATTAAGGTAACTATACCTACCTTGTTCTTGTCAAATATGTGCTGTCACATAGTTCCTTTTACACTAGGAATATAAAATTCCTTTTCAGTACAGAAAACTCAGTTTATTAGCATATTTGTTTATAACCTACAAAGCATATACAAATCACAATATTTTAGTGATGTTAGGACTTCCCTCAAAAACAGAATTGAATTTTAATTTTTGCGTCTTTATTTAGAGTTTGAGGCAAGGCATCTCTAAATTTCCCATCTCTATATGACCCGAGACTTCTAGACTGAAAAGATCCTCTTTCCACAGCCTCCAAAGGAGCTGGGTATATATAAACCATTTAATGTTCCATGTTGCTGACAGCTTTGATAAGTGAAGTGTTTTAGTTACTTTCTCACTACTGAGACAAAATACCAGACACACACAAGTTAAAGAAGGAAAAGTTTATTTAAACTCACAAATAGTAGGGGTCACAGTCCATAGTCAGCTGACTCCAAGGCAGAGAGGCATGGCAGAGGAGAAAAATTTCATGGCATGGCAGACAAGAATCAGTAAGCAGCAACTGTCCTTGTTTCATTCCCTTTTTATTCTATCTAGGCTACCAGCCTATTGGTTGGTGTCACTCACACTCAGAGTTGGTTTTCTGTTTTCAATAAATCCATTTAGCCACATACAAAACTATATTAATCCAATTAATTAACTGATCCTGTTATCACACCTTTAATCTAGTATCACACACCCATAGTCTAGCCTTCTTGCAAAGCCTCATCTATGAATGCCTGAGGCTTCCTGGGGATATCTAGGTATAAGCCATAACAATGGGTGTTCTCTTCACTATGCTAAAGGTTATAGTGGGTTGATGAGAGGAAGTTTTATATAAGAAATGTACTCTATATTTTCAAACTTATCTATGTCTTTGGATCTTCTGCATTCCAAGGAATTTCTTGTATTTTAACCTCACTTAATATAAGGTATCTTTGGGACCATGTTTCAATCAACCAATCAGTCAAGCAAACTATTACACCCACTCCAACTACACAAGGTAACAATAAGTATGGGCTCTGTTTAGCAAGGCCATATCAATAAATTTGTCTTAATCCAACATATTTATTTTCTTCATCCTGATCCAATTTAGGATCTATTTCCACACATATTCTCTAGGTTTACAATAATATAAATTGGCAAAATCATGCAATTATTTTGATGTGCATCACACTTTTTCATAGCCCTTGTTTTTCCTTACTTTCTGGAATCTGGTGATATTTGAGTATAATTATAACTCTAAAAGCAATAATGAGTGGTGTAGGTAGTCTCTCAGGTGAATAAGTATTCCCTTACAAGATGTATTACTCACATTTTTCTTGATGTGACAAACTAAAAGATTCTTTTAAAAGGTTTATTTTGAACTTTTTATTTCAAAAATTTTAGTCCGAGGTTGTCCAGCTCCAAGGCAGAAGCATCATGGTGGAAAGGTAAGGCAGAGGAAAGTTGATACATGATAAACAGGAAACACATAGAGAGCAAGAGAGCCAGAGAAGAAATATAACCTTCAGAGGCATGGTCCCAGTGATCTACAAATGCCAACCAGGCCTAACCTGTTAATAGCTTATTTAGCTATGAAGCCATTAATAGTTTTATCCACTTATGAGTACAATGCTCTTAATACATAAGTCTTTGGAGGACATCTCATCTTCAAAACTTCACACAAGGCAATTTTCTGAAGAAAATTCACTGTAAGTTTGTTATTTACCCGAAGAGATTGGACTTCTCAGATATGACCATAAACTCTGCTACTAATGAGAAAGGTAGATAGACTGAATTAAAAATTTTAAGGATTCTACTTCTATTGTATTCTCCTTATATACTAATATCTAAATTTTTATTGCATAATTCTTTTCCTATCTATGTTCCAACTTTACCAGAAGAGAACCATTGGGAAGGAAGTTTTTACTGTATTTATGTTCTACATAAGAAACTTCATATTTTGCTTTTCAGAAATCTCAGCTTTATAACTACAAGAGATAATGATTATTTTTAAGGTAGTCATCAGTGTATTTGGTTATCTAACCTGGAACTTGATCTGGGAGTGTAAATCCCTGAATTAAATGTTTCCTTTCCCAACTCTTCTGCAACATATAGAAGTAAACAACTGAGGCCAGTATATTCATCATTTTCATTAAAGTGTTCCATGGCTATAAGTGTTATTTAGTAATGCAAAACTGCATCACTTGGGTATGCAATTTGGGTCAGGTTTCTGTTTTTTGAATCATATTTCCACTTTCCTAAGAAGTTTTCTGTGTTTAAAATTAACTAAAATTAGTCTTCTATGCTTGACTAAAATATTGAATATCTACATCTCATTTCATTTTGTTTAACTCATATCTTTTTCAGTTCAACTCAAATCAATTCTTTTAAAATCTTTGAGGACTTACTGTGTATCAATGTTTATTCTACTCTATCATAGATTTTTTAAAGCTACACCTAGAAATGATTTCATACCCTGTTTTAAGGTGAGATTTCTCTGAGGCATCATATTAAAAGTTGAAAAAAGGCTGTCCACTCCCTGCGTGACTTGCACTGGCCCCAGAGAATGTGTGCTGCCTTCGGACCTTGGCCTGTGCAACTACACACTTCCTGCATGACTCCAGCCAGCACTGAGGAATGCCATGCCACCCTGGGACCTTGGCCCCTCCAACTGTACACTTTATCTACGACTCCAGCAGGCACTGACGGGGCCGTGTTGCCCTGGGACCTTGGCCTGCACCACTATGCACTCCCTGTGCAACTCACACCAGTCAGGAGGAATACATGTTGCCTTGAACCTTGGCTCGTGCAGCTGCATGCTTCCTGCACTACTCCAGCTGGCATTAAGGAATGCCATGCCACTCTGGGACTTTGCTCCATGCCCAGGAGACCCCCAGGAACCAGGACATCTGTTGGTCTCTTGGGGACATTCCCTACCTTCTGGACTGAATACTGCTGTTGATCTTTAGCTTCCACCCTTTCTCCCAGAAGCTTGGACTACAGTACATTAACTGTACTAGCTTGAACAGAGATTCAGTAACTGCTTCACCCAAACAGAAGATCTCAGCAGGCTCCATTCAGTGTGGTGAGTATACCCCTAAAATAGAGGTGTACAGTGAGTAAATATGACCAGTAGCAAAGCTCCCTCCTACTAACTCTAAGACCTTGGTGAGTCTGACAAGAGTGTGGGTGACTCCTTCCTACACACAGAAAACAGCAGGCAGAGTGAGGAGTGTGCCAATAAGGACTCCCCCAACTTGGAGCAAATCAAAGGGGCTTATGAGATACACAGGAACACAATAGGGACACATTAGGCCCTCAGCCGACACAAACACTATAGACAGGGTGATTTGGTGACCTGGAATAACCTGAAGATAAAGCAACAGCAGGAACTAAAAGTTGACCTACATCAATACTACTAGGCTTGTCAGCCCAGGAAGAACATAGGGCTCAACCAAAAGGTCCTACAGTGGGAAGTCAGATGACTGGCCCACCTATTAATTGAGGGACCCAGAAATTGGACAAACATCAACCTTACATTAGGACCTCAAGATACACACTACCAACAGTTGACACTAGTGGGTCTAAAGAACAAAATATTAACTCGAAAGGGGAAAATGGCAAAACAAAAAAGCAAAATGCAGTCTCAAACATCTAGTCCACCAGCAGCAAGTACAGGAGATGTTGAAATAGAGGACTTCAAAAGTAACACATTAGAAATATCTGAAAAGATAGCAAGTGAAATAAAAAAACAACTCCATAAGGCTAGAGAAGAAATCAAATTTCAAGTACTCTCTCATGTAAAGATAGAAATAACAACCTTAGTAAAGGAGTTGCTGAGCACAGATAAAGGAGAAATTGAGAAAAAAGTACAGAAACACGGGAAACTGATTGAAACCTTGAATGAATAATACAGAAAATAAGCAGAATTCATGAAACAAACTCAAAGGGATATCCAAGGAACAAAAAATTCTATTGAAAGCTGGCAAAACCATTTAAATGAAGCCAAGGATAGGATTTAGGACGTCGAACACAGGATCGCAATTAGTGATCATGAGAGGATAGAACTTGAAAAAAAAAATAAAAAAGCAGCATGAAAGGACAATCCAGCATCTTTAAGATGATGCCAAGAGAAACAATATAAGGTTAATAGGCATTTCCAGGGATTTAGCTCAGCAGCATAAGTGCCTGCCTGGCAAATGCAAGGTCATGAGTTCAATCCCTGGGAAAAAAAAGATTAATAGACATCAGGGAAGATGCAGGAGTCAATGCAAATAACATAACTAAACTATTCACAGAAGGAATAGCAGAAAATTTCCCAAACATGGGGGAAAAACCTGATATGCAGATAAGTGAGGCATATAGAATGCCAAACAGTCACAAGCACCATAAATCTATACCCAGACATATAATAATTAAGATCTCAGATATACAGCATAAAAACAAAACCCTAAAAGCTGTTAGAGAAAAGACACAACTCACTTATCAAGGAAATCCCATTAGAATCACAGAAGACTTTTCAGCACAAACCCTCAAGTCAAGACGAGCTTGGAGTGAGGTATTTCAAACACTGAAAGAAAAAAACTTTCAACCCAGACTGATATACCGAGCAATACTTTCATTCAGATTTAATGGAGAAACAAGATACTTCCATGACAAAGAACAACTGAAGAAATTCACATTCACCAAACCAACTCTAGAAAGAATATTGAAAGACATACTAGACAGAGAAAAATGACTACAATCCCCAGAAAAACAACAGAAAGAAACCACCAGGTAGGATAAGCAATTAAACAGGGTGGGGGAAGCAGAAAGGAAACAACTCGAACATAACATTGCAAAGTTGAGACAGTACATATCATTATATCCATAAATGTAAATGGCCTCAATTTACCTGTCAAAAGAAATAGGTTGACAGAATGGATCAAGAAACATGATTTTACAATATGCTGCCTACAAGAAACATATCTGACCAAAAGGAAACTCATAAATTAAAAGTAAAGGATGGAAAAAATTATTCATATAATAGGGACCCAGAAAAAAGTAGTAGTAACTATTTTATCTGCAGACAACATGAACTTCAAACCTAAAATGATTAAAAGAGATAAAGAAGGTCACTACATACTCGTTAGTGGAAAAAATTGTTAGACGAAGAACTAACAATTATAAATATATATGCAACAAATACAGGAGCACCCAATTATATAAGAAAGATACTAATGGACATGAAAAACCAAATACACAAGAACACAATTATAACAGGAGATCTTAACAGCCCATTGTCACAAAGACATAGATCAACTAGACAAAAAATCAGCAAAGAAATAACAGAACTGAGTCATACCTGTGAGAAACTGGACTTAGTAGATGTTTACAGTGTTCCAGCCAACAACATAAGAATACACATTCTTCTCAGCTGCACATGGGACATTCTCCAAAGCAGACCATATATTATCCCATAAAACATTCTTAAGTAAATGCAAAGGTATTGAAATTATCCCATGCATAATATCTGACCATAGCACACTGAAATTCAAAATTAATGACAAAAGAAATTACAAAACCTGAATAAATACATGGAAAGTAAATAACAACCAGTGGGCTAAAGATGAAATTAAATAAGAAATAAAGCATTTAATACCTACAATTCAATGAAAATGCAAGCAACATACTGCCATCTGTGGGATGTAATGAAAGCAGTCTTAATAGGGAAATACATAGCAATAAATTGTCATATCAAGAAAACAGAATGAGCACAAATAAACAGCCTGATGCTTCATCTCAAGCTTCTAGAAAAAGAAGAGCAAGTTAAACCCAAAGCTCATATAACAGAGGAAATTGTAAAGATGAGAGCAGAAATTAATGCAATTGAATATAAAAAAACGAAGATTTAATGAATAAAAAGCTGGTTTTCTGAGAGAATAAACAAAACTGACAAACCTCTAGCTAACTTTATCAAGAAAAAGAAAGAAAAAACCCAAGTTCATGCAATAAGGACTGAAAAGGGGGAAATTACTGCAGGTCCCATGAAAATTCAAAAATCATGAATACCTACTTTGAAAATCTCTACTCAAATTGAACAGAAAACACAGAGGAAATGGACTACCAAAGCACAACCAAAAGATATAGCAATTTTGAATAACACAGTATCAGCTATTGAAATTGAAAATGTAATTAAAAACTTACTAGCCAGAAAAAGCCCAGGTCCTGATGGATTCATGGCTGAATTCTATAAAAAATTTTGAGAAGATTTGTTGTCAATACACAAACTCTTCAATGAAATTGAAAAGGAAGCAATCCTCCCTAAATCATTCCTGTAGGCAAGAATTACTCTCATACCAAAACCAGAGAAAGACCCAAACAAAAAAGAGAACTATAGCCCAATCTCACTAACAAACATTAATGCAAAGATTCTCAATAAAATACTGGCAAATAGAAAGCAGGAAATCATCAACAAGATTATACATCATGACCAAGTGAGATTTATTCCAGGAATGCAGGGATGGTTTAACATATGCAAATCAATAAGTGTAATTCACCACATCAATAGAGCCAAAACAAAAACCACATGATCATCTCAATAAATGGGGAAAAAGCTTACAATAAATTCCAACACATGCTCATGTTAAAAATAATACTCTTCAGAAACTTGGAATACATGGTGTCTACCTCAATCTTATAAAGGCCATCTATGACAAACCTACCGCCAACATTATACTAAAAGGACAAAAACTGAAAGCTTTCATTTTAAAATCAGGAACAAGACAAGGATGTACACACTCAACACTCCTATTCAATCTAGTTCTGGAAACACTAGCCAGGGCAATCAGACAAGAGAGAGAAATAAAAGGAACAATGATAGGAAAGGAAAAAATTAAATTATCACTATTTGCAGATGACATGATACTCTATATGGAAGACCCAAAAAATCCATTAAAAGACTACTAGAGATAATAAACAAATTCAGCAGTGTAGCTGGATACAAAGTCAATTCTAAAAAATCAATAGCATTCCTGTATATAAGCAAAAAACTCACAGAGAGAGAAATTATGAAAATATCGCCCTCATAATAGCATCTTAAAAATGAAACACTTAGGTATCAACCTGAGAATGTAAAAGACCTGTGTGCTGAAAATTATGATACTCTAAAAAAGGAGATTGGAGAGGATATTAGAAAATGGAAGGATATGCTTTGCTCTTAGCTAGGAAGAACGAACATTGTGAAAATGGCCATACTCCCAAAACTGTTATACATATTTAATGCAATCCCAATCAAAATACCATTGACATACCTCACAGATCTAGATAAAACACTCTTAAAATAAATTTGAAAACAGAAGACTATGATTTGAAGTTCCACTCAATCCAGCTATTTCTGTCCTGGTTATTTCCCCAGAAAAACTGAAAAGGTCATATCACAGTGATATATGTGCACCCATGTTGATAGCAGTACAATTTGTAATAGCTAATGTTAGAAACAACCAAGATGCCCATCAACCAGAGTGGATGAAGAAATGTGGTATTTTTATACAGCGGAATACTACTCAGCTATAAAAAAGGATAATCTTGAAGCCTTCATAGGTAAACGGAGACAATTTGAGACTATCCTCATTAATGAAATAAATAAGAATCATATTTATAAATATAACATTTTGTCTCTAGGGTAAAAAGTAATAAGAAACCTAGAGTTATAAAACCCAAAATGTGTAATTGCTATTGTAAAAAAGAGAGGGAAAGAAAGTGCTCTAAAGATATAACTGCATGTATGTTTCAGTGTGTAAGATTGATAACCATATTACTAGGTTTTTGTTGGATCATTGAACAGAACTGTTTGCAGTCTTGCTGTTTGGATGTCCACTTTGTATGCTTTACTTTTGTAACTTAAACAACTATTTCTAAGAGGAAAACATGTAATTTATCAACTAGTGATTTCTTACTGTTTTTTTTTAAATTCTGTATTATGTCTACTCTATTTCTTTTGTTTTTTCTCTTTAAATTAAATTTTTTAAAAGTTGAAAAAAATCTTGTATTTGCATTTGATGTGTAATTTCATGCTTCTTACAAGGAATTTTATCTAGCTGAATGTGTCTGAGGGTATGACTAAGGTTAATCTAAGTCTAGGAAAAAGGATGTTAGGAGAAGAGCTATTCTTTGGATTTCAAATATACTTCAAATGTTCATATGCTAAAGACAGTCCCTAGTTAGAACTGCTGTTAAGAGGTGGCAGAACTTTTAGATGTAGGGCCTAGTGGTATATTTTAATTTACTGAAGGTATGGATTTGAAGAAGATTTCAGGACTCTGACACCTTTGTATGTCTTTCTCTGATTCCTTCCTGCCATGAGGTGAGCAACTTTGCTCCACCATGTGTTTACTGTCATGGATCCACCACAGGTCCAGAATGGAAAGATTCAGCCAAACACGGATTGAAACCTCTGAAGTCAAAATGAGTCTTTTCTCATTTTTAGTTGAAGACCATTTTTTGTATTTTGTTACAGTGACAGGAAGCTAATGCAAAAGGTAAATAAATGTTCATAAATAAATGTATGTGTTGTTTTTAGTTTCAAGTGAGTATTGAGACATGAGAATGTTTATGAGTGTATAATAGTGTAAGTATGTGAAATTTTGAGAGAGTTTAAGACTGAGTAGATAGACTCAAAGTCTCAAAGGGTCAGGCAGAGTGAAAGACATGAATGAAAATTACCGAAAATAATCAGTGTTTTCCAAAAGTGTTGATTAGAGATATAGAGCTAAAGAAAACCTATGCAGAGATTAAAACCATCAGTTTTCCTACTTTATAAGGGATCAACTAGTTTCTACCACAAAGTGTGATTCCTCACTTAGGGGTTGAGGAAATATGGTGGAAAAAATACACTTGACTATGATGGAAGAAGGTGAGATTTAGGGAACCATTTGAACTGTCATTTCCAACTTATGCAACATTGGCAGAGCACCTCACCCCCTTATTAATGGTTTAGTATTATCATTCCAAAGAGTTTAAAAAATTGAATATCAAAGCACTTTGTACTCTCATTACTTTATATTTGAAGATGGACCTTTTTATTTCTTCCAAATGGAAGTAGAAAAATTGTGGTCTTTGGCTACATCTATAATCCTGCCATGGGTGATTCTTCTTTTATGGCTTCCAAGAATAGGAAATGCCTTGGTAATGTTCAGAGGACTCAGGCCTGAATATGGAGGATTCTCTATTTTATTTTCTTGTTACTTTTTCTAAGTCAATTGAGTCTTTATTGTTGTCTATCCCTAATTAAACACACTGGGTGAACTTGTACACATTGATAAGACTGTGAGTCCTTCAATAAAGCTACTTATATTTTTATTTGCTTGTTTCACTATGGCATTATAAAAATTACTCATCCACAGGTATCATAATCAGTTATCCATGTATATAGTTTGACATATGCTAAGGAATGCAGTTTCAAAACTAAGCCATACTCAACTTTAATAGAGGTAATTAGGGCTTAAGGAGCTTTGGTAAAGTTTGTTTCCTTTCTGTGGAAACCTGATATTTTCTTTACCATCATTATGCTCATGTGTCCAGTGACTATCTGGATACTTTTGCCCTAGCATTGTGTCAGTTTTGGTTTGTTTTCCATGAAACTGGGGCTTACACATATTAAATTCCCTCATCCTTTCTAGAGTTTTACAATGACTATGATAATAAGGAAATTTTCATTCTACATCTGTACTAAATAAAAACATGTACTCACACATAATATACAGGATTTCTTCGCCTGAGTTGTTGAAGTCTCACCCTTTTTACTTTTAACTTATTTCCTTAATTTATTTCTAATTTTTAAATAGATGTATGAGCATTGGTGAGTATATTGA
Organism: Hydrochoerus hydrochaeris; assembly: GCA_004027455.1. Classification (NCBI taxonomy): domain Eukaryota; kingdom Metazoa; phylum Chordata; class Mammalia; order Rodentia; family Hydrochaeridae; genus Hydrochoerus; species Hydrochoerus hydrochaeris. The sequence continues at coordinate 82,899 of PVLA01002401.1, read as the reverse complement.
GGTTGTGTTTCTGAAGGCGCCATAGAATAAAAGTATGTTAATCTGATCTACGTACATTTTAAATTTTAACTTGCCTGGGATAAAATTACCTATGGCTTGAGGTTAATATATTGAGCACTGAAATTTCTTTTATATTAGGATCTGATATTTGGAATCCAAAATGGACCAATATTTAAAGATTGCAATGCACACATTTATTTAGAGGTTGAGATCGAGGGCCATTGAGAAGTTGTCATTAGATGTATCTCGGGCACCTCTTCATTTTTTCCATATCTGAGTCGTGTAATCACTGTTAGGAAAAGTGTTTTAAACTTCATTCTTTGTACATTTTGAGATCTGTTCCAACTTGAGTATCTGTCATGACTCTTCTTAAAAGGGAGTGAAACAACGGTCATTCCACATATTGTGAAAGGAAAACCTATTATATGTTATTTTGAGGCCTCCATGACACTCTATTTGAAAAACATTTTTCATTTTCAAGGCCTTTTATTTTTCAAAATTGCTGATGTCACCTCTAATATTTTATTTACTAATTCACTAAATCGGATTTTAAGAGTTATAAATTGCTGAAGTCTACATTAAGGTTCTACTTGTGACAACAAATTTTTATTTTCCACTTTCCATAGAAACATCACAACATTCTGTTTTCTGTGACATCAGAATCATGCCTCCATACCCAGGAAGCAGAAAGTGTTAGCAGCATGTTTAAATGGAGGGAGAAAATACTGATGGCAATACTAATCCTATTTCTTGTCTGTCATAAGTTCATGTTGCTATGGTCATTTGTCTTTTTTGAGGGTGGAAGATGTAACTGGGCACAAAAGCATTCTCATCTCTCTGTTATTTGGGAAAAATTAGTTGCTTCTGCAGATGGGACACTGGATTTCCATTTGTATCCTATATTCCTATTACTCTGTGATTTAAAATGACAAGAAATGTGAAATAGAAGAGTCTTGGAATATTTCAGTTCTAAGAAGTCGAGCTTTGATTGTATTTTCCCAATCTTTTCCTCTTATGTAAAGTATATCTATCTCTGTGGTAACTTCTTACTGTTTCCCTTGTAATATATTTGTTTTTCTTTTCGTTCTTTATTATTTCAGAATTTCAAACATGCATCACAATTTATCACTAAACTTTATTTAGATAATTTCTGTTACCTTTTTGCATTTGATTTTCAGTATTTTCATGACAAACAGTAACTCCATAATTTATGTGTTGATAGTTTTTATATTAGGTTGTACTTTTTCTTAAATTTGTGTTTTGATGTTATCCAACATTTTTAGATACTCTAATTTCACTTTACTCATTCTGCATTTTTTCCCTCTTATACTGCAATTACATTTTCTTAGCCTTTTACATCAAGATAACATGCTGTTATCTTTATTAAGGAAGATCTTAACTCAGGCAGATGATTTAAAGGTGAGATTCAATTGGTAATGGGCTAATCTATTTCCAGTTTATTCTTATGTTTAATATCTATCCCTTAATAAGTTCTTACGAAAATTACTGGTCATGTAAATCTTTTTCATTGTCTTATACTCAGATATCTAATTTTATTCCCCAAGTCCTATGGCATTGTTGAAATCTCTGTTCAATTCTTCAACCTCTCAGGTACTGTTTCCAAACAAGAAAATGTCTTATGGAAAAATGCCCTAAAATTTATTTGTTGTTTCTTTTGTTGAAGAGTTCTTCTCTCCCACAGTGCTAACAGCCTCAATAACATTCTAATACCTTCCAGTAGGTAATCTTTAATCATTTCTTCTATTTCACTGTATAACTGTTTCAAAAGCCTTTATGGGAAAGAAGCTAGTCTGTCATTTACAAAGGCAGGAATCAGGATAAATTTCTGGAAAGACTGATACTTTTCTTTGCAAGGTACCCTGTTTATAAATGCCCACCTTAGTTTATGCAGGTTATGTATGTACTCAATACATAAAATGGAATAACAACAAATTTCATCAAAATGGAATAACAACAAATTTTAATTCACCCTAGTGAAACCACGTAGTATGTCACTGCTCTTTTAATATACATTTTTTCTAGATATTATATACATTGAATATATATACACATATATATTTGAATGCATAAGTTTGAGTGTTCTTTACCTTATCCAGTTCATGATTTTGTGGTTTTCAAACAATATTTCCTATATATTTATTTTTATACATGTGTATAATTTATTTTCTTTGTATTTAAATGTTATTTTGCTACATTTACAATAACAGGGTTTGACAATGCATTTGTTTGTTCATAATTGATTTGCAAGTTATGTTCAACAATGATGGGACAAAATTAAACTTTTGTATTTTTTGGAATTGCATGTATTCTAATATACAAGTAAAATAATGTCTATTGTCTGCATATTCTTTCTCCTGGATACAGTCTTTTTACCTGTGTGCTAGATCACACACAGTCCTTGTATTTTTATTCTTATGGATTCTTACATAATTTTTTTATATTTTTTTTTATTTTATTGTAAAGTTATATCTTAACTCCCAAACTATCACATCAGCTTTATATTTTTATCCATCATTGCTTTATATGTTCAAAAGCTTTGATTATAAATTAATATTGAACATTTTACCATCTTTAATTTCACATTTTCAATAATTTACAAACTATTCTAAAATTTATCTGGCAAAGCAGAAGGTCATCAAGGACAAATATTTTAAGACTAAGGCAATATTAAGAATTTAGTCTTTAGGGAAATAAAATATTTGCTAACTTATATTTTAAAAAAATATTCTCTGAGGGACTTTGGTTTTTATAAAAGCTCTACCTCACCAGAAGAATCAAATTAATGAAAAGAAGTTTCAAGCACTTAGGAAAAAGTGAGAAAGGACAAGTATGTTGGAGTCATGATTCTTTTTGAGATTGGGATTAAAGAAATGTTATCACTTGGGGGTAACTCATCACCAGCACTTGCCTCACAATATGAATATATTTAATCTGCGGATAAAAGAAATGATTACATTTTATAACATAATAATATGATAAATCTTTTGATTAGAAAACTAGATTTCTGTTTTGTTTTATTTCTCTTGAGACAGCGTCTCTCTATGAAGTTCAGGTAAACCTGGAACTCATTACATAGCACAGTACGGTCTTGGAACCATAGTAATCCCTCCTGCATCAGCCCTCTGAATACTGAAAATACAGGTGTGTACCACCACACCCAGGCTGCAGTCTAATGTTGAATAGGCAATTTTTAAATCAAAATCCAATAGTAGAGGTCAAAAAGCATTATATAATGAGAAATATTTTTAAATAGGAGTATGATTCACATAAGATAAAATTCACTATTTTAAAGTGTACAATTGGGTGATTTTTAGCACGCTGATAATGTTACTCAATCATTATGAAGATCTAGTAAGAATATTTTAATTATCTTCAAGTAAAGCACTTACCCATCAAGTACTTAACACATAATGTTTTCCTGAGCCCTAGATGCTAGCCATTAGTCTAATAGCAAACTGTACACAGTCCTTTGTTGTTAGTGGAAATGCAAACTACTACAAACATTATGGAAATCAGTATGGAAATTTCTGAAAGAATTGATATTAGAAATTCCATATGATCCATTTAGCTCTCTGCTAGGTATCTTACCCAAAAGGCTTCAGTCATTTTACTGCAGAGGTACATGTGTATCATTGTTTATAGCAGCGTGATTTGTAGTGGCTGAATCCTGGAAAAAACCTGAATTTTACATACAAGTAAGTTGCTCTTATAGAATTTTAAATAGTGAAGAGAAAAATATATGTACACAAAGGCATATAATAATCAAGATTTCATAAATTCAGCAAAAGGACAGAATATTAAAAGAAGTTAGAGAAAGGAAACAAATCACATATAAAGAAAAACCCCAAAATCATAGCAGAATTCCAAATACAACCTCTCAACCAAAGGAGATCTCAGATAAAGTTTTGAAAGTCCTAAAAAAAGCAACCTCAAAACTAAGTTGATATATCCTGCAAAATTATCTTTCAAAATCAATGAAGAGATAAAATATGTCCCTTACACAGAACAATTGAAGATTCATGAACACTAAAAAGCTCTCCAAAATGCTCTGAAGGTTATTTTTAGAAAAACATAAGGATGAACAATTCCAAGAACACCAATAAGCACCAGGTAGTACAGGCAATTAAAAACAAGTTACCAACAAAAGCAAAATAATATGAGAACAATAAGGCAACACATATCAGTTATAATCATCAGTGTAAATAGTCTCAATTCACCCATAAAAAGAAAAAATGACTGTTATAATGAATCAAGAAGCAAAATCAAACAATATGCAACTTACAAGAAACGCATTTAAGTGAAAAGGAAATTTTTAGCCTGAAAGTCAAAGGATAGAAAACTGTAGTCCATATGACAGGAACCCAGAATAAAAGGAGATATGGCCATTCTATTTGCAAACAACTCAAATTTCAAGTCAGGATTCATAAAAAGAGACAAGGAAGATCACTACATAGTTGCTAATGGAAAATTTGAAGAAAAATGTTATAGCAGTAATAAATATATATGCACCAAATAGTGCACTCAACTACATAAAACAAATATTAATAGATATGAAAAATCAAATAAGTTCTAACACAATTATAATGGAGAATCTTAATAACCCACTATCACAAATAGATCAACTGGACAAAAAGTAAACAAACAAATATCAGAAATAAACAACACCTGTGAACAAATGGACTAAGCAGATTGAAAATGTGATTAAAAACCAACAATAAAACAAATCCATGTCCTAATGGATTCACTAATGAATTCAACAACAAATTTGGAGAATGTATAATGCCATTCATCCTCATTACTGAATGAAATTGAACAGACATCAATACTTCTAAAGTCATTCCTGGAAGCAAGCATTACCCTGATACCAAAACCAGAGAAGGACCCACCAGAGAGAGAGAGAGAGAGAGAGAGAGAGAGAGAGAGAGAGAGATAAAGAAAGAAACTACAGGCCAACCTTCCTAATGAACATAGTCTCAAAAGTTGTCAATATGACAGTGGCAAACAGAATGCAGCAAATCATCAAGAAGATTATACACCATTATCAATAGAAGAAAATACAACATGACCAAAATTTGTCCATAAGACACTGGCAACAAGAATGCAGAAAATCATCAACATCATTCACCATGACCAGAGATGAGGCATGGTTCAACGTGTTTAAATCAATAAATGTAATATACCTTATTAGCAAAGCAAAAGACAAGAATAACATGATTATCTTAATAGATGCAGAAAAAGCATTTTACAAAGTCCAACACTAATTCATGAGAAAAACAACACAAAAATTGGAACAGTAGGTCTTTATCTCAGTCTGATATAGGTCATCTATGATGAACCAAGAGCCAACACACTCTAAATGGCCAAAAATGAAAGCTTTCTCTCTAAAATCAAGAACAAGACAAAGAATTCCATTTTCAGTGCTCCTATTTAATGTAGTTCTGGAAACATTACTTTAAAAAATTAGATAAGAAAAATAAGTGAAAAGAATAATGACAGGAAATAAAGAAGTTAAATTTTCATTATTTGTAGATGATATGATACTCTATATGGAAGAACTCCAAAAATGCTACCAAAATATTTTATATTTAATTAACCAAATTCACCAGTGTGTCTGGATACAAAATCAGCATTCAAAAATCAGTGACATTCCTCTACACTAACAACAAACTCTGAGAAAGAATTTAGGGAACAAGACATTTCACAATAGCATTGAAAAATTTAAATTCTTAAGAATCAATCTAACAAAGGAAGTATATGATCTATATATTGGAAATTATAGTACTCTAAAAAAGAAGACTGAAGAGGATATAGGAAAATAGATATTCCTTGGTCATGGATGGAAAAACCAACATAAGGGCAATGGCCATAGTCCAAAATTGTTATACATATTTAATGCTATCCCAATCCAAATACCATTAGCATACCTCATAGAAAAATAGGAAATATTAATAAATTTATTTGGAATCAGAAGATATCTTTAGCAAAAACAATCCTAGGCAATAGACTCAAGTTAAGAGGCATCATAATCCATTATTTCAAATTATTCTGCATGTGGCAAAAACTGCATGATACTGGCGAAGAAGAAAAAGACCTGAGGATCAATGTAACAGAATAAAAGATGCAGAAACAACTACAAACACACTCAGCTACCTTAGGTTTGACAAAGGAGCCAAGCATGTTCACTAGGAGAAAGATAGCTTCTATAATAAAGAGTAGTGGAAAAAATGGCTTTCCACATGCCAAAGACTAAAACTAGGCCCATGTCTCACCATGCAGGAAACTAAAATAGATATGAATCAAAGATCTAAATATTAAAACAGAAACATTAAACCTGCTTGAATAGAAAATAGATAGAACTCTTGAAGACATAGGTGTAGGCAAAGATTTCATGAGCCAAACACTGATCACACAGGCAATGCTACAATGAATAAACAACTGGAATTTCATCTTACTAAAAAAGCTTTTGCAAAGCAAATAAAATTATAAATAGAGTGAAAATATGCCCCACGTACTGGGAAATAATTTTATACAATTGTCCATCAGACAAAGGACTAATATCTAGAACATATGAAGAATTGAAACAAATTGCACTCCCCAAATTCAAAGACCCAATTCAAAAATGGTCAACTGAGATGAATACACACTTCTCAAAGGAATAAAAAAATGGTAAATAAATATATGAGAAAATGTTTAACAGCACTGGTCATTTGAAAACTATAAATTAAAAGAACACCAAGATTCCACTTCATCCCAGAAAGAATGGTTATCATCAAGAAATCAGCCAATAACATATGCTGGATGGACTGTGATGGAAAATGAACCCTTCTTCACTACTGTTGGAGTATAGACTTGTGCAAGCTCTGTGGAAATCAGTGTTCAGTTTCCTCAAAAAATTAAGATTATAGCCCATATATGACCCAGCTTTTCCCATTTTGGTTATCTTCCTGGAAGTATTAAAATCATTATGTCACAGGAATATATGCAAACCCATGTTTATAGCAGCACACTTTGTAATAACTAAATCTTGGAAACAATCCAAATGCCCATAAATCAAGGAATGGATAAATTTAGATGCATATTTTATATGTGTACAATGGAGTATTACTTCCCCAGAAATAAGTGTAAACTTCAGACATTTCTAGGTAAATGGACACACATTCAGACCATGCTTCTAATTGAAATAAACCAGACATGCATGTGTAAATATCGTGTTGTTTCTCTGTGTGAGGTATTGAAAGTTTAAATAATGACCAAAGTGTACAAAAGATGTTTTGAAATAGGAAAAAAAATGTTCAAAAGAAAGAGGAACTAGGTAGGGGAAAAAGAAGGAAGGGAACACAGAAAATGGTAAAGTAGGGGCAAAATGGAAACACATTTTTGTAGATAAGTAGGGGAAGAGGGTTGGGGAAAAATGGTGGATCAGTATATGTCATGTACAGGTATAAATTCTACATGATGAATGGGATCATTGTGCATATCCAAGTTGTCCTGATAAACTTAAAAAGAACTGTAAAAAAGAATGACAAATTTGAGACATTTGTAGATAAATAGAAATACTTGGAAAATACAATATAGAGTGAAATAAATCAGACATATAATCAAATACCATATGTTATCTTTCATCTGAATGAGGTGTAGTACACACAAAGAAAATGATACAGAATTCATAGAAAGTCATGAGCGGATGAATCTCTTGCAATAGGGAAGCAAACCAAGGGAACTAGGATGATGGTTGAGGAGGAGGGGAAGAAGATGTAAGAATACAGATATTCCATGTACACAAGTCTAATAATCTCAATTAATGTTACCATTATATGTATAAGGTGAGCTAAGGTAATTAATATCAACAAAGATGAAAAAGCACATGGGGAACATTCAGTGGAGAAGGGAGTCAGGAAAGTGTAAGGGGGAAAATAATACAAGCTGTAACATGTACGTGTATCATCCCAATATAATTGTAAACTGCATGAATTGCTAACATGTACTAACAAAATTGTTTAAATAACAGATTTGAGACATTTGTAGGTAAATGGATGTGCCTGGGAAATATAATGCTGAATGAAAAATACCAGACACACAAGTTTAAATATAGCATGGTATTTTTCATTTGAGTGAAAAAAATACAAACAAGGAAAAGAATAAAGGATGGATAGAAAGGGAATTGACCTCTTCAATTTGGAAGTGTTCCAAGAGAAAAAGAGAAAGTGATAAGGAGGAGGGAAAAGGCAATGAGAAGAGTAACGATATTCCGTGTATAGGAAACTAATAGCCCCAACTCATAGGTCATGACATAAGCTAAGACAAATAATATCAACAGGAATGCAAAATGGAATAGAAGAACTGGAGGAGGAGGGAGGGGAGAAGGTAAGAAGGGGAAAATTATAAAAATAAATATGATGTATTACACACATGTAACTTTTTCCAAGATGACTGTAATCTACATGAACTTCAAATGGATATATATATATGTAAATTTTAAAAACATGTATACTTTTTTGTTCTAAACATTTCATATAAAATGTGAAATGTGTATTGTTTTACTTAGCATGATATATTCAAAATTCATTTATGTTGTAAATATATTAATACTTCATTATTTTTATGATTACCAAATATTCCATTCCATGGATATATCACACTTTGTGTATCTACATTTCAATTCATGGACAATTTTGTTTCCACTTTGGAGATGCTTTAAATAATGTAGTCACAAATATTTGCTCACAGAAGTATTTGGCCTTCTGTTTTCATTTGTTTTGTGTGTATCTGTAATAAGTGGATTTATTGAGTCAATTATAAATTTAGGTTTAATATTTTGAGAGGCCAACAAACTGTGCCATAATGACTGCATCATAACGCATTCATAAAAAGACTTTGCAATTTCTCCATAACTTAATGATATTTGGTGTTTTCCATATTTTTATTATAGGGAACATAGTAGTTTTGATGTGATATTGCATTCTGTCTTTGATTTTCATTTCTTTGGTGAATAATGACAGTAAGAGTTTTAGCCACTTTCTCTTCTCTGAGATACAATATTCCCACACCCATATCATAAAAGAGAAGATGTTTATTTGGTTCATAGTTGAAGACCCAGGTCAGGTGGCCCCAAGGCAGAAATGGCATGATGTAAGTGCCAGACAGAGGAAATTACTCATATTGTAAGAGTCATGAAGAAGAGTATGAAGGGAAGAACTGGAAAGGGAGATATAGCCCTCCAACCACACCACAGTGACTTACATCCTAGGTCTTCTGAAATTGTGGCAAAAGCTTCCATGAACTCAAAACTCCTCTATTTAATAAGTCTGTAAAAAATCAGCCTTACATGAGTGATTCCAAAGTCTAATGTCAGCTCAAGTAATAGCTAACCCATGGCTGTGGAGAACTCTGAGTATCTGGATGACTAAGGATTGTGAATAAAATACTTGGGGAACCAATTCCTTGTTGAGAAGGACACCCAGAAGACTTTTTAAATGAAAGCTTTCCAGTTTTGCATCACTGAGCCTGAAAAAGATTGTGTCTTGCTGATTCCTTAGAATCCCTCAGGCCATCTTTCCAATAATCCTAATACAAAGTATTTGAACTTTTTATTAATATTAATCACTTTATAAACCAGTCTATGATGCTTTTCTTTTGAAAGTGCTTTATTTCTTGTAAAACTGAAAAACTTTTAAATGAAACCTTATTCTTTTCTTCAGTATAAATCTTGCTAGGAAGAGTAAGCATTACTCATGCTACTGCCTCAAAATTGGGCTGACTTGAAATTTCTTCTGCCATATAATTAGTTAACATAGTCTAAAACTCTTGCAAAGTCTCAGGACATGATCAAACTATAAACACATTTAATGCTGAAGCACAACATAAATGGTCTTTAGTCTAACTACCAGTGCATTCCATGTTCTCAGCTGAAATTTCTTGAGCCTGAAATTTATGATTCAATTAGAATTCTGGTCTTCTGAGCTCTGACTGGAATCTCCACCAAGCTCAGCTTAAGGAAATTGTAGAGCTTCTCTAGGTGTATTTCCAAACCTTTCCAAATTTAGTCCACAAGCCACTTCTATAGACTTCTGAATCACATGGTCAGATAGGCACAGTAACAACTCCACTCCTGGCACCAAAATCTGTCTCAGTAACTTTCTCATCACCAAGACACAATATTTTCCACGTACAACTTAAAGGAAGAGAGGTTTGGTTTGGTATATATTACAGACCCTGGTTAGCTTGGTCTAAGTAAGAATATGGAAGGGCCTATATAGAGAAAAGCTACTGAAAAATTATACCACTGAGGGAGCAGAGAATAAAAGGAAGAGCTATCTCATAGCCCCGGTGATCCATCTCTCACCAAGCCCTATTTTCCAACTGTACACTCAGACATTGCACCTGCCAGTAGGTGAATCCACCAATGCCTACAGTACCTCCATGATCCAATCACTTTCTAAAAGCTCCATCTTGGAATGCATGAGAATTTGAAAGGTAATTGTTATCTAATTCATAACAGTGAGTATCTCCTCATGTGATGATTGGCTATTATTACATCTATTTGGAGAAATGACTATTCAAGATTTATCTATTTTTTTTCTAATACAACAGATTGAACTCAGAATTTTTGCACTGATCTATCTCTCAGTCATTTTTATATTTTAGTTTGATAAAGGCTCCTACTCACTAAATTTCCAAGGCTGAGCTTGAACCTGTAATTCTCCTGTCTCAGCCTAAGAGAGTGCTGGGATTATAGACTTGCAACTGTACTTGACTTTTTCATCTTTAGAATTACATTGTTCATCTGTTAGTTGATAGCCTACAGAAATTCTTTATATATTTTGAATATTAGGCCTTTATCAGATATATAATTTGCAAATATTTTCTCCCATTCTTTTGGTTGTCTTTTCACTTTCTTTGTTGTGTATTTCAATATGCAAATATTTTTAATTTATGATTTTTATGACATTTGTGGTTCTGGTGGTATATCTTAGAAATCTTTGTCAAATTCAAGTACATAAAGAGTTACCACTGTTACTTCTTTTAAGCATTTTCTAGCTTTTGCTCTTACTTTTGGGTTTTTACCAATTTTGAACTAAATTTTGTATATGTTATGAAGCAATCACTCACTTATACCTTTTTTAATTGTTTTCACATTTTTTAAAAGAATGCTCTTTCTCCTTTGAATAGTTTTGGCACACTTGTGAAAAAAGTCAGTTTATTGTATATATTTGGGGTCAGTTATGGTCCCCTAATGCTCTTACATTTGTTTAAACATCTCTTCTTAGACTAATTCCACATAGTAATGATTTATTATTTCATTTATAGTAAGTTTTGATAATGAGAAGTTGAATATCTCAACTTTATTTTGTTTTTCAATTTTTATAACCTACTCAGGGTTTCTTAAAATACCTTTCAGACAAGCATGTGTATTTCTTGAGAGAAAGGGAGAGAGGTAGAGAGAGAGACAGACAAGCAGACAGACAGGAGAGTCAGAGATACAGACAGGGACAAAGAGAGATTTTTCAGAAGAATTTCATGGAGCCTGTAGAATGATTCAAGAACTAATGCCTTATTAGTCATAGTATATCTTTCCATGAAATAAACCACTTCTCATTTATTTATATTTTTCTTTGATGTGTTTGGACAATTTTCTAAAATTTTAGTGTACATTCTCACATCTTTTGTTTACATTTATTTCTAAATATTACCACACTTTAGCACTTTATTACAACAAGTTATATCTTTTAGCTTTCTGTTAGCAGGGCACTATCTATATAATACTAATTGAATGCATCAAAGTAGTGTGAGTCAATACCCTATTTTGGTCAGAATAAATTTTGAAGTGTTACAGGGAGAACTGAGTTTCTATCTCACTCATTTCAATGATACAGTATGATTCAGTATTCTACATAGCTCACATGCAATGCTTCAATAGAGGTATTACACGAAAAGGTTAAATATGATCAACAGTCTCAGGATATGCAAAACATCCAAGATAAAATTTTTTAAACCTCTTATCACATCATAACCAGAAAAATCACAACTTCATTGGGAAAATACAATCAAATTATGTCTAATCCATTAAGAGATGTTGGAAAAATAATACAAGGATTTAGATGAAAACAACATAAAAATATATCAAAAATCAATTACAATTTTCTTTAAATTTATATTAGATTCTTACAATGAAATACAATGCAGCAATAAAAAAGATGGAACCATTGATAAATTCTACATGGATGCATCTCATAGATAATATCTAATGGAGTATTAACACAAAATTTATACACAAAAGACTACATTATTCATGTTGTAGTCATGGTTACCAAGGAAAACATATATAAGACACATCATTTATAGTATTATTTATAATGGTTACCCAAATAGTCAAATACACAGAAAGTACAAGAAATCTGTCCACACATAAAGACCTCTGGAACCTGGCTGAGAGCCTAGATTCCATGGCATCATGCTGCATGAGTTGAGCTGAAGACCTGGAGCCATGAAAATGCCTCCCACGACTTCAACTGTAGGCCCAGATCCCATAACAATGACCCATGCAAGTTCACTCTACAGATCTGTGCTGGAAAGGCCCCAAGGTCATCTGTGGAAGCCAGAAACTCTGCACCAGTAGGGCAAAGGATCTGCACCAATAGGTGAGGGTTCTGCACTGGAGCCATGAAGCAACACTCAAAAGTAGGACCAAGGCTCCCCTAAAAAGCACCACAGCCATTCTCAATGACAATGAGGTCCTGAACAGCTGAGTTCACATCAGGAAGCCAGTGTGACATGCCTCTCCTGGAGACTGAACAGCACACATCCCCACCTCTGGAGCCAGGAAGTGAGGCTCAAAGCAAGAACCAGAGCTCACCCAAAGTAAATCACAGCCACTCCCAGTGAAAAGGTCCTGAGCTCGTCTGATGATAACAGCTAAGTTCATATCAAGCAAGACAGCATGACAAGCTCCTCCAGGAGGACCAACAGCTCCAAAAGAAGCAACGACTCCAAATAGTAACACTGACTTACAAGAAACCACAATGCTGCTCTTCTTCTCCAGATCTTTTTTATGCTGGCAACTTTCTTCAGATGGGCTCTCCACTCAGCATCACCCTGATTCAGTTCAGCTGGTGTTAAGTTGACCACCACTATTTAATCCACCACAATTCATGTTACCACTTACACAAAATTAAAATCAGACAAAAGTAGCATTTATTAATACAAGTTAGAAAGATTTTTGGCTCAGAAAGTGAAGCTAATAATTGGAAAGGCACAAAATGTAAGTCAAGGATAGTAAGAAATCCTCTTTATCCTTAACTCTGGTGTCAATAAAGTCATATCGGGAGATCTGAACCTCCACTACCACCTAGCAGGAATGAGAGTGAACAAGAACACATTTAAGGCTATTTGGCAATTATGTTCTCTTTCCTGGATCAGTGGGGCCCTGTTATGGTTTAAATTCTGTTACAGAGGAAAAACTTCCAGTGGCACTTGAAGCAGCCATGTCAAAGAGTAGGAATATGACAGCTCGGACAGCTTCCCTGAGATAGCCTGGCCTTGCTTGACCCAGCAGGCTTCTAACGGGTGGGGGGTAATATGGTCCTGAATTGTGTTGTGCTAATTTCTGTATACAAAATGCTCTTATAAAAGACAATTTCAAATAACCAATAACAATAACTAATCTTTAAAACTTCTAAAAATTCAATGTTACTTTCATGAGTTGATAATACTGATTTCAGCATATCACTGTCTCACTATGGTATTGTAGCAAGTCTTGATATTTAATAGTATAAATTATCAAACAGTTTTTGCTCAAAATTATTTACTTTTAGGGTACTTATTTCAAATTTATAATTAATATAACTATTTTTATCTAGGTCTTTTTTGCTTTCTTAAATCAATTCTAGTTTTCAATACACTGACTCTGTACAGCTTGCTAAATTTATTGAATTTGTCTCCAGAAGAACAAATTGTAAATTTACATATTTGGGAGGAAATTGGAAACCAACATAGAGCAAGACTAGGGAAGAAAATAAACCAACACAAATTAGCAGGACCTCTACAGATATTACAGGGTTATTTAACAGGCAGAAACTGCTGCCACTGTATTCCCTCACTGTGGAATACTACTCAGCAATAAAAAAGATTAATACATGCAAACTTAGATGAATCTCCAGGAAAATATACTGACAAGAAAAACCAATCCCAAATGTTTCATACTGTGTTATTCTTTCAAAAACTATTAAAAATGGAGAACAATTTAGTAATTTCCAGTGATCAAGGATGGAGTGGTAGACAAAAACAAACAAATACAGTGGCAAAGTACATCATACTCAAATTGCCTGAACTCAGAGAGTACCTCAAAAGGGTACATGATCTCACTCACATGTGGAAGTTAAAAATGTTGATTTCATAAACTTAAGGACTACAATTGTCATTACCAGAGCCTGGGGATAGTACAGGAGTAGGAAAATGTTGATTGATAAGTGCTTAGTTGCAGTTAAACATGAGTAAAAATGTCTGCTATAGCACAATAGAATAACTACAAATAGTAATGTTTTGTCTATTTTAAAATTTGGAAAAAGAGAGTTTTGCATATTTTCACAAGAAATGATGTTTGAAGATACAGATATGTTTACCCTGATTGGAATATCATACAATGTGTGAATATATCAAAACATCACCTGACAACTATAATATGTAGAATGTTCATGACTTTATGCACCCTTTAAAAATTAATCTAACTTAAATAAAAAATAAGTTAGAGGCCAAGGATTTAGCTCAGAGGCTTAAATGCCTGCTTGGCAAGTGCAAGGTCATGAGTTAGATTCCCGGTTCAAAAAAAAAAAAAAAGAAAAGGGTAGAATTAGTAAATCTTTGACAAAGCTTTACAAAAGACAAAAATTTAAAAATGCTCAAAATGATTAGTAATTCAAGAAGTACAAATAAAAACCATTGCACACTTTATAGAACAGCAAAATTCCTTTCTATAGTAAGTGGTGTCAGTAATGTGGAGGAGTGAACTCTTAAACATTTCTGATAGGAATGGTGCAACCATTGTGGAAAACACTAAATTTCTTAAAAATACTAAACCTACACCTCCAATATGATCCAGCCATTGTACTTATAAGTATTTCCTCAAAAGGAAAAATAAAAGTTTGCCCCTACAAGACATTCACATAAATATTTGCAAAGGTTTTATTTGTAATACTACTAAACTGGAAATAACCAAAATGTCCATTCAGAGTTGAAAGGATAAAAATTAAAATTGTGGAACAAATAAAAATTAATGAAACACTTAACAATAAAATGAATAAACGATTGATACATATAAAACAATGAATCTCAAAATATTCTTAGTGCAAAGAAGTGATAAAAAGACTGTTTGCAAGGTGCGCGGCACCCTCCTGCGGCCTCCTGCAGAACCACACCTCAGGGCCAGAGCTGCTCTAGGCGGGTTCCTCCTGGAAGAGCCCCACGTGGGGTCGCCGGGTATGGGCCCCAGCCTCGCCGCCTCCCATCCCCCACACTGAGGGGAGCATGCACGGAGGCAGCAAGGCCCTCTCACTCACAGAGTCCCGCGCCACACCGCTCCCCAGTCGCCCTGAGAGGCTGTTTGGCTTAAGAGTGACTGGAACTTAGCAGAAGCCTGCATCAGGGGTAGGCCCAGAATCTCCACCATGGGCCCGCCCTCCCTCCAGGAACTTAGCAGAAGCTTGTATCAGGCATAGGCTGCCCAGAACCTCCAGCATGGGCCCGCCCTGCCACTGGCAACTCAGCTCAAGTCCAACTCAGGGGTAGGAACCTCCCCTGTGGGCCTGACCTGACACCAGGAACAACACGGAGGCCCGCCCAAAACTGAAAACTGCCCTGGACTGCTACAGATGGGCCCGCCCTCCCACCGGGAACATCAGAAGATCTCAGAGGTATCCAGTTAGTGTGAGAAAATTTGGAACTTTGCTCCCAGGTGGTGAACTTTGGACTACACCCGATTGACTGTATCAAGGTGGTGAGTATACCCCTAAAATAGAGGTGTACAGTGGATCAATAAGGCCAGTAGTAAAAACCCCCTCCAACTAACTGTAAGACTTTGGTGTGTCTGAAAAGAGTGTGTGTGATCCCCTCCTACACATAGAAAACACCAGGCAGAGTGAAAATGACAAAATGAAAAAGCAAAATTCAGGCTCAAACATATAGTTCACTAGAAGCAAGTAAAGGAGACACTGAAATAGAGGACCCCAAAAGTAACACACTGGGAATCTCTGAAAAGTTAGGCAGTGAAATAAAAAAGCAACTGCATCAGGCTATAGAGGAAATCAAATTAGAAGTAGTCTGCCATGTAAAAATAGAAATAACAGCTTTAGTAAAGGAGTTGTTGAATGCAGCTAAAGAAGAACTAGACAAAAAAGTACATGATCACGGGAAACTGATTGAAACTTTGAATGAACAATATAGAAAACAAGCAGAATTCATGAAACAAACTCAAAGAGACATCCAAGAAACAAAAAATTCTATTGAGAGCGTGCAAAATCGCCTACAATAAGCTGAGGATAGGATTTCGGACCTGGAGGACAGGATCACAGTTAGTGATCAGGAAAGGATAGAACTTTTAAAAATAACAAAGCAGCATGAAATGACAAACCAGAAGCTTCATGATGATGGCAAGATCAACAAAATAAGAATACTGGGCATAAGCAAAGATACAGGAGTGCAGGCAAATGACATACATAAAGTATTTACAGGAATAATAGCAGAAAATTTCCCAAACATGGGGAAAGAATCTGATACGCAGATAAGTGAGGCAAATAGAACACCAAACAGTCACAATCAACATAAATCTACACCCAGACACATAATAATTAAGATCTCAGACATACAGCATAAAAACAGAATATTAAAAACTGTCAGAGAAAAGACACAACTCACCTATCACAGAAAGTCCATTAGAATCACAGCAGACTATTCAGCACAAACCCTCAAGTCAAAAACAGCTTGGAGTGAGGTATTTCAAGCCCTGAAAGAAAACAATCTTCAACCCAGACTGATGTACCCAGCAAAATTTTCATTCAAATTTAATGGAGAAACAAGATACTTCCATGACAAAGAACAACTGAAGAAATTCATGTCCACCAAACCAACACTAGAAAGAGTACTGAAGGACATACTAGACAGAGATAAAAATGACCACAATCCCCAAAACAACAACAGAAAGAAACTACCAAGTAGGATAAGCAATTAAATAAGAGGAAAAGTGGAAAGAAACAACAGGAACATGACATGGCAAAGTTGAGCCAATACATATCAATGCTATCCATAAATATAAATGGCCTCAATTCACCTATAAAAAGAAAGAGATTGACAGAATGGATCAAGAAACAGGACCCCACAATATGCTGTATATAAGAAACACATCTGACCCAAAAGGAAACTCATAGATTAAAACTCAAAGGATGGAAAACATTATTCCATGCAACAGGAACCCAGAAAAAAGCAGGGATAGCTATTCTATTTGCAGACAACGTGAACTTCAAACCTAAAATGATTAAAAGAGATAGAGAAGGTCACTACATACTTATTAGTGGTAAAATTCAAGAGGAAGAACTAACAATTATAAATATATATGTGCTAAATATATGAGCACCCAACTGTATAAGACAGATACTAATGGACATGAAAAACCAAATATACAACAATACAATTATAACAGGAGATCTTAACAAAGACATAGATTGCCACTAAGACATAGATCAACTAGACAAAAAGTCAGCAAAGAAATAACAGAAGTGAATCATAACTGTGAGCAATTGGACTTAGTAGATGTTTACAGAGTGTTCCACCCAACCACATCAGAATACACATTCTTCTCAGCTGCACATGGGACATTCTCCAAAATAGACCATATATTATCCCATAAAACATTCTTAAGTAAATGCAAAGGTATTGAAATCATACCATGCATAGTATCTGACCATAGTGCAATGAAATTGGAAATTAATGGCAAAAGAAATTGTAAAACCTACATAAATACATGGAAATTAAATAACAGGCTTTTGAACAACCAATGGGCTATGGATGAAATTAAAGAAGAAATAAAACAATACCTACAATTCAATCAAAATATAGAAACAACATACTGTAATCTGTGGGATGCAATGAAAGCAGTCTTAAGAGGGAAATATATGGCAATAAACTGTCATATCAAGAAAACAGAATGAGCACAAACAAACAACCTAATGCTCCATCTCAAGCGTCTAGAAAAAAAGAGCAAGCTAAACCCAAAGCTTAGAGAAGAGAGGAAATTGCAAACATTAGAGCAAAAATCAATGCAATTGAAACTAAAAAAACAATACAAAGAATTAATGAATCAAAAAGCTGGTTTTTTGAGAGAATCAACAAAATTGACAAACCCCTAGCTAACCTTATGAAGAGAAAGAAAGAAAAAACCCAAATTCATGCAATAAGAACTGAAAAGGGAGAAATTACTACAGATCCCATGGAAATTCAAATGATAATGAATACCTACTTTGAAAATCTCTACTCACGTAGCGTGGAAAACATAGAGGAAATGGACAGATTTGAAGAAACATATGAACTACCAAAGCTCAACCAAGAAGATATAGCAATTTTGAACAACCCAATATCAACTATTTAAATTGAAAATGTAATAAAAAACTTATCAACAAAGAAAAGCCCAGGTCCTGATGGATTCACAGCTGAATTCTACAAGAAATTTAGAGAAGATTTGATGCCAGTACTCTTAAACTCTTCAACGAAATTGAGAAAAAAAAGCAACCTTTCCTAAATCATTTCTGGAGGCAAGTATTACTCTGATACCAAAACGAGAGAAAGATGCAACCGAAAAAGAGAACTATAGGCCAGTCTCACTAATGAACATTGATGCAAAGATTCTCAACAAAATACTGGCAAATAGAATGCAGCAAATCATCAAGAAGATTATACATCATGACCAAGTGGGGTTCATTCCAGGAATGCAGGGATGGTGTAACATACGCAAATCAATAAATGTAATACACCACATCAACAGAGCCAAAAACAAAAACCACATGGTCATCTCAATAGATGCAGAAAAAGCTTTCAGAAAAGTCCAACACATGTTCATGATAAAAACCCTTCAGAAACTCGGAATACACAGCGTCTACCTCAACCTTATAAAGGCCATCTATGACAAACCAACAGCCAACATTATACTAAATGGACAAAAACTGAAAGCTTTCACTTTAAAATCAGTAACAAGACAAGGATGTCCACTCTCACCACTCCTTTTCAACATAGTTCTGGAAACACTAGCCAGGGCAATAAGACAAGAGAGAGAAATAAAAGGAGTAAAAATAGCAAAGGAAGAAGTTAAATTATCACCATTTATAGATGACCTGATACTCTACATAGAAGACCCAAAAAACTCCATTAAAAGACTGCTATAGGTAACAAACAAGTTCAGTAGTGTAGCTGGATACAAAGTCAATGCTCAGAAATAAATAACATTCCTGTACACAAACAAAAAATTCACTGAGAGAGAAATTATGGAAATATCACCCTTTACAATAACATCTAAAAAAATGAAATAGATAGGAATCAACCTAACTAAAAATGTAAAAGACCTATATGCTGAAAATTATACTATGCTGAAAAACGAGATTAAAGAGGATATTAGAAAATGGAAGGACATTCCTTGCTCTTGGTTAAGAAGAACCAAAATTGTGAAAATGGCCATACTCCCAAAACTGTTATACAGATTTAACACAATCCCAATCAAAATACCATTGACATACCTCACAGATCTAGGGAAAACACTCCTAAAATTCATTTGGAAACAGAAGAAACCTAGAATAGCAAAGGCAATTCTAGTCAACAAAAGCAAAGCAGGAGGCATCTCAATTCCTGACTTGAAACAATACTATAAAGCCACAGTGATAAAAATCAGTTTGGTACTAGCAAAGAAATAGACCTGAGGATCAATGGAACAGATTAGAAGATGCAAGCACAACTCCAAAGACACTCAGCCACCTGATATTTGACAAAGGGGCTAAATATGTCCACTGGAAGAAGGATAGTCTCTTTAATAAATGGTGTTGGAAAAATTGGCTCTCTACATGCCGAAAACTGAAACTAGATCAATGCATATCACCATGCACAAAACCAAAGTCTAAATGGATCAAAGACCTCAATATTAAAACAGAAACACTAAATCTACTGGAAGACAAGGTAGGTAGAATTCTTGGAGACATAGGGGTAGGCAGAGAATTCATGAACCAAACGCAAACTGCATGGGAAACACTTCAAAGAATCAACAAATGGGATCTCACATTATTGAAAATTTTCTGTGCTTCAAAGGAAATCACCAAGAGAGTGAAAATTAAACCAACAGGGTGGGAAAGAATTTTAACTAGCAACCCCTCAGACAAAGGACTTATATCCAGAATATATAAAGAATTGAAAAACATCAAGCCCCCCAAATTGAAAGACCCTCTCCAAAAATGGGCATCTGAGATGAACACAGTTCTCAGAGAAAGATACACAAATGGCAAATAAATACATGAAGAAATGTTCGCCATCACTGGTCATTCGAGAAATGCAAATTAAAACAGCATTGAGATTTCACCTTACTCCGGAAAGAATAGCTGCCATCAAGAAATCAACTGATAACAAATGTTGGCGAGGCTGCGGGGAAAAAGAACACTGCTCCACTGTTGGTGGGAATGTAGACCGGTGCAACCATTATGGAAATCCATATGGAGAATTATCAGAAGACTAGTATTAGAAGCCCCGTTCAATCCAGCTATCCCCCTCTTGGGCATTTTCCCCAAAGAACTGAAAAGTTCATATCACAGTGAGGTATGTGCACCCATGTTCATAGCTGCACAATTTGTGATAGCTAAATCCTGGAAACAACCAAGATGCCCATCAACTGCAGAGTGGATGAAAAAGATGTGGCATTTTTATACAATGGAATATTACTCAGTTATAAAAAAGGATGGTCTTGAGGCCTTCTTAGGCAAATGGAAACAACTTGAGACTATCCTCATTAGTGAAATAAATAAGAATCATATTTATAAATATCATATTGTGTCTCTAGTGTAAAACGTAAATAAGAACTACAAGTGTAAGAAAACCAAAATTTGTAATTGCCATTGTTAAAAAGAGAGGAAAAGAAAGTGCTCTAAGGGATATAACTGCATGTAAGTTTGAGTGTGTAAAATAGATGACCATATTGCTGAATCTTTGTTGGATCTTTTAGCAGAACTGTTTGTAGTCTGACTGTTTGAATATTTACTATGTACCCTTTAACTTTGTAACTTGAACAACTACATCCAAGATGACATACATAATTTACAAATTACTGATTTCTTAGTGGGGCTTTTTCTCATTCTCTTTGTCTTTCTGTGTTTTAGAATTCTGTATTATTGCTACCCTTTTTTGTTTTTTTCTTTTTTTCTTCTCTTTAAATAAAATTTTAAAAATGTATAATTGCTATTGTAAAAAAAAAGAGGAAATAGGAAGCGCTATATAGCTGCATGTATGTTTAGATGTGTGGGATTGATGACCATATTTCTAGGTTCTTGTTGGATTTTTGAACTCTCACTGCTTTAGTGCCTACTTTGTGTGCTTCAATCTGGTAACTTGAATAACTATTTCTAAAAGAACAATGTGTAATGTATCAACTAGTGATTTCTTACTATTTATCTTCTTTTCTTGAAATTCTGTAATATTTCTACCTTTTTCCTATTTTTTCTCTTTAAATAAAAAAATGAAAAAAAAGACGATTGTTTGCTGTACAGGTACATGTATATAATACTCTAGGAGAATGATTTATACCATCTAAAGAGAAACCAGAATATAAAACTGCAAAAAAGAAGCAAATCTATATACAATGCACATCAGTACCTGGGGATGGAGACTGAACGGAGTAGGATTCTTAGTAAGGGATGTCATTCAAGTCATTATCATAACAGTTGGTGACAATTTCAATATTTTATGTTTGTAAAAACTAATCATGATTTTTCAATACATATAAGTTATTTTATTTCAATTATAAGGCAGGGGCTAGGGATTTAGCTCAGCAGCATAAATGCCTGCCTGGCAAGCATGAGGTTGTCAGCTTGATTCCCAGTACCAAACAAAACAAAACAAAACAAAACGCTAAGGGTCAATTATAGCTCGATAAACCTGTTTTTAAGAAGCAAATAATAAGATTGTTCATTTATCTTTTCCTGATGTGATACTTTAGACTAAAATACTTGTAATTAACATAAATTTCTATCTCATAGCTCTCATCACATTACCAGGATATGTGTATTGAGGGCATACACTTTTTACTTTAGCCTTATATAGAAAAAAAGGTGAGTACTTTATTGTTATATAACAAGTGAGATGGAGGGGCCAGGCAATTCTGTGAAATTTCTTTTACAATACCATTAATATTATTTGCAAGGGTGAATAACTTCTGATTGAATCACTGCCAAAATAGCCTCACTTTTTAATAACATCACCATGGGCTTTAAGTTCCAAGATATGACTTTTGGATGGACACATACATTCAAATCTTTGAAGATGGTTTATACATAAAATATTACAGTATATAATTGTTAAAAACACTGAAGCTGGTATACATGTGGTAATACAAAAACAAATATTTTAAAGCAAAATGCATAGTGGCATGTATCCTATCCTAATATTTACATAGCAGAATAGAAGGGTTTGAGCAATATGGTAAAAGTCTGGAAAATATATTCCAGAACTTAATAGTATATCTGCATAGGAAGGCAAGATTTAGAGATGGTGAAGATAGGATTGTATCAAATTCTGTATGTAATTCTTTCATATCAAATTTCTTTGAAGAATACATTATTTTTGTGACCAGGAAAAGGAGATATTTAGAAATATAGTAAATATATCACTCAGAATAATCTTTTAAATGATGAAGTATTTTTCATATAAAATGATGAAATACACTAAAGATACCTAATTTCAAAGAATATTTGCATATATATGTTGCAGTTCACTAAGAGTTAAATCTAGAAATACAGTTCTATGGTGTGTTGCACTGTCTTTCTTACAAGGATATTCCTTGAATTATTATGAAGTTATGTCCTGATAAATCCATCATAAATTTAAAATATAATATTGAAAATGTGCTTAATATTCTTGACTTACTGAACATCATAATTTAGTCTAGACTATTTTAAGTATGCATGGAACACTGACTTTAGCTTAGAGTTGGACAAAAATAATCTAATCTATTTGTAATAAAGTGTTAACTAGATAATGTAACTTTTTTTCTACTATACTAAACATGAAACACAGTATAGTTGTATGGTCACTACCACTAATACACACAACTAAAAGCATACTAGGCCTGAAGAATGGGAGAGGAGTGAACTAAAATTGGTCTTTGATTTGAATGGTACAGTAACAGGGCCATTAATTTCTCTTTCTTTTGAGGAAGTGCGTTAAAATCTATTATAAGTCACAAAGCCATCAACAATTGAAGCAGACAAGAAATCAAGAATTGACTGTACAATACATTTTCTGTTTTTATTATGTGTTTCTATATAGAAAACAAGAACATACTGCAACTGTCAGTCACTTCTTGTGAATATCTTGTGATTGGTGTCCATTTCTCCTAAAATCTATGCCTCCTGTTATAGTGCCAAACATTTTCTTCACTTTCTTTGCTATGAATTTTCTTGAGATCTTTGGTATAAATTCTACTCTGTCTATCTTAGCTTCCTTATTTCTTCCTCTGATTGGGTCACCTACTCTTTAACTTCAATGCCAAACAAATTCATGAATATTATTAATGTCCAATTATAGGTGTTTCTCAAGGGCTACTACTTTGTTACTTACTATTTGATTAACAACAAAAATTTTTAAAACCTTTAAAAGTGCTTGTTCTTAAAACTATACCCCAGATGCTTTTCATGATTTCTGCTTGAGTTCTGAGATAGGTACAACAGTAAAAGTTCAGATAGCAATTAGGATGTTAAAATGTTTCAAAAAATCTGCAGGATTTTTCAAGAAAGTCACTTTAGAAGCATCCACAAAAGTTTGATGTAAGTACTATAATTTGGATACAGTTATTTTGTGTTGACTCATTGGATAATGAATACAGTTGTGTTTCTTGTCAAATCCACAACCTTTAATCAAGACGTACATCACTTATATACTGTGGATATTCTGAACCACTATCTAAAATCAGAAAAATCTTTTTAATTTTTTTCTTTTCCAGTCTTTTATTTTGAGATTATAATATTTGATGGAGTTTCAAGTGGTCTGGTATTGCTATCAATGTCAACAGTTTGGCAGTAATGCTCTGCTCACACAGAACAATTCATTAGTGCTGAAACAAATTTAACAGAATGGGATGAAAATCACCACAGTTTCCTCTATTAATGCATTCCAAGATGAAATATTATATGACACATGGGGTCACATGCCCTGCACTTCCCCTCTGTGGTGGATTGACAACTGGTGGTCAACTGAATCAACATGATACTGGGTGGGTGCACCACTTGAGGATTTTTGCCAACAACGTAAAAAGGACAACTAGAGAGAAAGATGTGATGTTGTTTGTTATTCTGTTGCTGTTGGTTCTTCTGGAGGAGGTTGTCAAACTCGTTTCCTGATATGAACCTGGTTGCTCTCATCATCAGAGGAGCTTGGGAAAGTGTTGTTACTGAGAATGGCTGTGGTTCACTTTTGGGGTGCATTGTTCCTTACTCTGAGCATCCCTTACTGTCTCCAGAAGGGAAGATGGTATGCTGTTCAATCTCCTGGAGAACTTGCTGCATTGGCTTCCTGACAAACTCCACTGTTCTCGCTGATGGAGGAGCTCAAACCTTGTTGTCTCTGAGGATGGCTGCAGTACTTTTGGAGGGAGCTAGTTGATTTTTCATGGTCTTTCACTATTTTTAAGAAATCTTTCTTTTCATGATCATTACCCACAGTCCTGTCTTCTAGATCTGATAGTCTGTCCTTATCTTGGTTTAATAGGTTGAATATACTTTCAATGGAATTTTTAATTTCTTGCATATCTGAATATGTTTCATAGATTCCTTTACTTTCATATCTTGAGCATTTATTTCAGCTTTTTCTTAAGTTCTTCTGCTTTTAATATGTGTTTACTCTAGATACATGAACAAGTCCTTAATTTTTTTTGTACTAGGGATCTATCTCACAACCCTGCGCTTGCCAGGCAGGTGCTTGTGCCACTGAGCTAAACCCCTGCCTCAAGTCTTTAATTTTGATCCTCTCTTTCTATATCTCATATATTATGTTAGATATGATTTTCTCTATATTCATCTACTTACTTTTACTTTTGCTTTTACCACTTCAGAAATTTCAGATGGGTTGCTTCTGATTTCCTCTATCTTGTCCCCTGGACTTATACTGGGTGGGCTGGTGGAATGGGGTTACATTTTGTTTCTAAAACTTGTCATTTTCTGTTTTTTAATTTTAATATGCTTTAGTTCTGATTCTTGTAAATGTCTTTTGGTAGCTAGTATTATCTCTAATATCAAAGCTTTTCCAGGAAATATCTATTCCTCAAAGATACCTTCTAGGTGTAATAGGCTTTTGTTCTTTATATCTATCCAAAGATTCTACGTTCCCAACTTATTAAGGATGAGATTTTGCTGTTTTAGCACTTTTTACTTTGGTATTGTACTATGATGGTTATGATCCCAGAAAGTCACACTGTTGTCATATTAAGGAGAACAACTGATTTTAACATGTATGGTATCCTGGCTAATGTAGTATGATTATCAATAAATAATAGCATGAAGCATGGCCTAGAAACTAACAAATTGTGATAACTATTATTTTGGTAACTTTAACCATAAGAGCATTATCTACAGTTATATAACCAAATCCAATGTAAGTCAAGAACTTATATGCAATGAGTTTTTCCTTAGAAGAACAATTTTTCCTATCATTGAGTGTGTTTCAGGGAGATAAGGACAAGACAGAAAGATAAATGAAGAGAAATATAAGCAAGGCTGGAAGACAAGGGATAATCACAAAACACTTAAGAATTTGAGAATAGGACAGGAGAGAAAGAATGAAGGAAAAAGCAGAAGAATATTGCAAGACTAGAGACAATGTTCACTCAAATGAAAACATTAAATAAAAATCAAGAAAGACAATTAAGGAAAGAGAAAAAAATATGACCAAAACAAAATAATAAAATTAAAAACCTACACAATTAAAAAAAAGAGAAAAAGAAAAAAGGAAAAGGAAAGAGAGAAACAATGAACAAAGAAGAAATAAACCTCAAACAATTTCTCTGGAGTGTTGCTTCCTGTAGTAGTGTGTAGGTAAGAGCACAAAACTGGGCTAGGTAACCCTTCCAACTCTTCAATGGGATTAGTACTGGGTGCAGGACTTATCTAGACCTCTAAATATGGGGGTTAAGGCTATACTCTTTTAAGTCAGCAGTTTTCTGGATGTCCCTCATTGTCCTGCCCATGTTTCCTTATCCTCTTTGTCTCTGGGTGGCTCTTTCAGTTGCTGTGGTTTCCACAGACAGACAGTTTGAGACTACTCCCAGTACCGTGTACAGTTGGCCCCTCCTGGCCCTTGTACAGACTCCTCTGTTCCACTCCAGCTGGTATGTCTCTCTCCTCTCACACTGCTTGGCACTGTTTGCTGCTCACAGGGCAAGAGGATTGCTGTTGACTGTCTCAGTGCTTCTGCTGCCACATGATATTGGCACAAAGTTGCTGGACCCCAATTCTCTCTCTCTGCTCTAGTGGAGTAAGTGCTCACTTCCTACTCATTGCCTTGCTGTGCCCAAGGATGGTTAAATCCCACATTGGCATCCCTCTCTCATGAATCTGGTTGCAGTACAGGAAAGGTCAAGCTTTTCAACTTACTATCTTCTGTGTCACCACTGTGATTCCCTAACCTGTTTGACTTTAGAAGTTCCAGTTAGCCACTATGGAACTTCACAAGAAAAAAAAAAACTGGTGGCCCATCAAGGGAGGAGCAGCCTACTCACTTGTCCCTGTGAGTACTAGCAAAATTTATTGCCAGGCTGCAGCATCCTCTGTTTGGAGGAAGGCAAAGAAGTTGAGGGGGTTTAGACCCCGAATCTGTCCTGTGTGGCTTAAGTTTACCACACTAGTGCAGTCCATCAGTTATTTTGGGAATTGGGAATTTGCTAGAATGTCAGTTTCCATTCTTTACACAGGTAGCAATTCCAAGGGCAGTGCTATGGACCATTTCACCATTTTATACAGTACTCTCTATGTTTTGTTTGATCTACAAGCCTCTTATTTTAGGTTGATTTTTGACATCAGGATGTATGTCTCTACCTTTCTTCCAATTCCCTGCATTTTTAGTTTATTTTCTCTGAATAGCCCCAGGGTACTTCCTCCTATATTCTGCTACATTAAATCCTCAGAAGAATCTTGAATTGGATGTCATTTTGCCTACAATACAATCTTTCCTACAGATATGACAGTTCAAAAATTAGTCTTCAAAACAAACTGATGTCCTCCATTTCATCTTATGCCAATAACAAATGGGAAATGTATGCTAGCTTACATTTTTGAAGGTTGTATGGTAACTCAGAGAAGTAAATCAAGAATTTAATTTGAGCCTTGCAACAGTCCACCCAAAACAGTGTTACATTGCCTCTGAAAGCCTTGAACTCTTGCATTGTTTCAGATTCTTGATAAATTTGTGCACACACTGACATATGCTTTCAGAACAAACATGTTTCATTGACACTTAATATTTATTCTGGCAAATATTTATCATGCTCAATATCCTGTTTCAGCCTTCCTTAACAGCCTCATCACCTTCATTACTGGCACTTTCTGTTTCACTGCTGACCTTCAGAGTATGGATAATTTTAACTCACTTTGAAGCACTGGGACCACCTACCATAAAGCATAAACAATTATGTACATGAAGCATACTTGTCATGTTGTGGTAGCATATCAAATAACATTAACCTTAGCCTGGATTATCAGTAGATTGAATGATACACTCCTGGATCTGACCTTTCATACAGTTGAATCTGTTTATGCAATTTTTCCATATCATCAGTTGCTCCAGCTCTTTTCTTTTTAGTGACTATGAATTTAACCCATGTAAATGATTTTATTGCATCACTAATTCACTGAGGATTTATAGTATTTGAGATTGTTGATTGAAAAGGTCTTTACATGTGATTGACATTACTACTTTTCTGTCTCCAAGCTAGGTAATTACCTTGAATTTCTTCTCAAAAGTCTGTGCCTTAATCTGTTTCTCACAAGGAGTAAGAGATGCAATACAATGTAGTAGACTTAGTGCAGTAAAAAAATCTTTAAAAAAACACAAAATGGAGGACTCTATAGAGTACTGGTTGTTTATCCTTGTGATCCTGTAGCTGACTGGGGGCAGTGACTTGCTGTTGCTGCCAGCATAAGAAAGAGTACTGTAGCACTTCTCACTAGTCTGGGAAAAAGTCAAAATTCAAAATTTGAAGTAAGGCTTCTACTGAATATACATCACTTTCACAACGTTGTAGCCTGAACCATCATAAATGAGGGATTGTCTAAGTATAACTTATCTTTTTAAAAATTTTCTATAAGCATATATAATTCTCTGATGTATCTGATGCTTTCAGGTATATAATGCTTTCAGGCTCTTTTCTATCCTTCGTTATTATAAATAATAGAAGTCCATAGACTATTTTCCCAGAATCCCTTACCAGCTTGATATCTACTAGATTATGTTAATGAAAGACATGGGTAGGAGGTTGGAATGTAGAAGGAAGAAAAACTATTAATTTTTTTCTTTTCTTCCTTTCCTTCTCCATTTCTGTTTCTGCAATGCCTCCCACAACTGTAAGATCAAAAGGAAGGTCTCTTGGGTTCCTACTTAATAGAAAAGTGCTAGCTGTGGTGACAAATTACAGATGCTCTGCCTGCCTAGCATTAGGGTGTGCCTGACTGACTTTAAAAGAGGTAATAAGAGCTTTTTTTAGCAGTCTTGTTAGTGCAGCATTTTATCTTTTCATTCCCATAGCTTCAAGAAACTCATAAATATTGGATCTGAAAAAAGTGGTAGATAATTATGAGCATGTAGGCATCTGTATCAATGTTGCTCTCACACACATGAATGTAGACATATACTTACAACTGAAAATAAAGTATAATGAGAAAATAGTATACTTTGCGTGTTACAATAGTACCCCTGTAGTGCTTTTTAACAATGTATTTCATCTGTGAGCTTTTATCTATATAATCCCCATTCTTAGCGTTTTTTTCTCTGCATTTCTCAGTGACAGGGTTCCCTGTTTGAGGCATTCCTTTTCTGACTCTTCTTTTCTATTTTGTACTTACTGCAGCATCCTCAAATATTCCCCATTCAAAACAAATGTTAAGATATCCTAAATTTTTAGAAGTATAAGTCTGGTCATCAAAGGTGAGAACAAGTAAGAATCTAAAACTAAAATAGCTTTATATAGTGCTTTGATTCAGGAGAGAATCAGGAATTAAAAACAGATCTAAGGAAAATTCCTAGGGAAATTTTCAGAGTGTGGATATTAGATTTCTAGTGTGTGTATATCAATAAACTGCACATATCTTCAGAACTCTGTGGCTCATTTGGGTCTCACTTTCCCCTCCTTTCATTTTGCAGTGTATATTAGCTACTAGTAAGGTTGATTCTAAACACTTAATTATTACGATTTGTTTATGTAACTTCATATAAAGTATTATTTGTTGGTCCTCCTTACTTGCACTGCTTTTCAAGTAATTTCATAGAAATTGTCACATATTTTTAAATCAGGCAAATTATTTCTATCAACTCTAGTGATAGGCATTAAGTTTAGCCACATGTTAAAGATACAGAAGTTGAAATTCACAAAAGTTCAGAAACTTATTTAACATGAAACACTTGTGGTAGATATGGGGTACAAACTCATCACATTGTTGTCATATTAAGAATATAAAATAAGTATGTATGTAATTGTGTGGGCATATTTTTCCTAGCAATTTATGAAAATTAAACAGTAGTGCTTGTCCTATATAGTCTTACTAGAAAATAATGATGACTTCTATTCAGGGCAGATACAGGAGAAATTCTGATCCAGCTTGGCCCTTGTTTTGTAAGTCTCCTGAGGAATATTATGGTTCCATTTTTGCTTTGCAATCTCCACTATTGGTCATATAAGGTCCTACTCTTTGCTTACCAATTACAAGAAAAGCTATTTCACATTGCTTGTGATACAAGCACATGGCTGGAAATAGTGATTTCTGTTTCTTTGTTTGATGATTACCCGTACACTTTGGTGATGCAGTTGTTAGGTCTTCAGTAACCTTACTTACATGTAAAATAATGTTAGCATGTCACCCTAAGCCATCTAACTCAGTAATATAATTAGCAGTCTAATTGAAGCATCACCATTGCATTGTGTCAGTTTTAGTATTGACTCAGGAACACAAAACTGTCGAATGTTAAAAACTCAAACATGAATCTCTGTGGCATGTGTCAGTGGATTTTCTGTAGGATCTAATCTCTCCCTGTTTTACAACATATTTGACCAGTGATTTCCAGGCTACTTTTTGTCCATAGAAGTTTACCTTACTCAGTATCCAAGAGTTCAACTGCAGTCAATTCTTCTTTTGCTCTTGTACCTAAAGTGAGCTGACATTCAATCAGCAGACTTTCTCATGGTAATACCATTTGTTTATAGACAGTGTTGGATATTTGTGGAAGCCTGTGCCTTGGGAGTTGTTATCTATTTTGTATGTCACTTGATAAAATTTTGTCATAGACAAATTTATCTTTAGCATGTGTCAATTTTTATTAACTTGCCAGCATGGGAACCACTAAGATAACAGAAACATTTAAAATATTTCAAATCAGAAAGGGAAAGGAAATGTTATGATTAGAAATTTGGAGACGAGGAATGCTTACCTAAACATAATAATTCAGATTTATTTTCCCATGGCCTTAAACACATAATGTTCTTGCAAGTTGTTACAAAGGAAGATGGTGGTTTTACAGTATATGCTGACTATAAGTTAGAAAATTAAAAACTGAACATTTAAGTAATAAATGTTAATAAATATCTGCTCAAGATTAAGTTTTTATCGCCCAGAAATAGCATATAATAGAATCATAGAGAAAGCATGAAACAAAGTAAACAAAGATTGGAAGCAAAGCCAAACATGTGATTTTTTTTAAGGGGAGAACAAAATCTCGAAACAGCTTACCCATTTCTTATTTTGGTCATTCTTTGTTTTTTTTTTTTTCTTTTGAGCATCTTTTTTTTTTTTGGTTCCCTTTCCAGAAAATTAATAATCATTTCAATTTTAACTTTTTCTCTATTTCTTTATAAACAGGAACATTTTGGACATTAGGACATCTGGTTCAGTTTCCTAGAAATTCTTTTTAGACATTCTTATCAAGCACGGGTCTCAGTTCTTGTTCCTTGGTTGTCTTGTCAACTAGGATTAAGTGAATTTACCTTTATATATGACATTTATGTTAGAGTTACAGTTACAAATATGATTTCTTGTAAACTACTGTAATGTTTTGATGATTTTTGCTCACTCTAGAAGTAGGTATTATGAAAGCACACATTTCGTACATGAGAAAAGTGAGGTACATGGCTAATTAGGGGCTTAATTTTGATTATGAAATTAGAGGACTAACCTTCCAATCCCCAAGTTTGAGAGGGCAAGTGTTCATCCGTCATTTATAATACACTATTGAAAGGGAGCAGTCATCCCTTATTATTAAAAGCAGACAAAGTCTCCAAGTGTCAACAAAAGAGAACTGTGGATAGAAAGCATTATGGAATGAAGAATCCAATTATTCCAGTTTTCCCTACCAGAATTGTTTTCACACGTGTACCCAGCCTTCAGGATAGGTGTCTGGGCACAAAACCAGCACTGCTTTCTTTAAAGCAAAACTGTTTTCTTTAGTTTCACTTATCATTAATATTTTAAAAATGAATTTTACCAAAAATGAATTTTAAGGAAGGAAAAAAGGGAAATGATTAATAAAATACAAACAGCATAACTATCATAATATTATCAAATAAAAAGTTGCTGATGTTAAGACCTTATGTTCTTTTGGTTGCTGGGAATTGGTACATTTTGACACTTTCCCTGCTGACTCTCTGTATACTTTGTCTTAATAAGACTCTTTCCCCCAAGTCTATTTTCTTGCCTTTTTTTTTTTTTTTGTACCGAGGATCGAAATCACGACTGCGCTCTTGCAAGGCAAGCCCTTATGCCACTGAGCTAAATCCCCAGATTTCCTGCCCATTTGTAAATCGTAAAAAAAATTTCTTATTTAAATTCAAAAAAGATTATACAACCAGTAAATGGCAGTGCTGGGAAATAAATTGATATCTGTAAGACTGTATGTTATATTGAAAATAGGAAATATGTAACCTTCCTTTATGTCTCCCTGGCAATATAAAAAAGCTAAACATTTGACTTAATGAACAAGCTGCTGTATATCTAGAGTCCTCATCTTTGAATTATTATTGCCTTGAAATTTCATTTGATAGTTTTTTACATTACATTTCTTAATACAAATATACAGAATTTCCTATGTTTCTGGATTCTGACGAGTTGTACCACCTATTGTGATATGTGTAGAATTAAATCTATTACATCTTAAAACTTGATAATATGAGCTACACCACAAAATTGATCTTGGTTTTTGGATTTCAGACCACTTAAAAAGTGATATCCCTTTGCTATTCTGTCATTTTGAGAATTAGAATTTTAAAAGGAGACAAAAATGGATGAAAAGGATAAAAAGAAAAACTTCATGATGTAAAATCAGGATAGTGAATACTAAACACAGTACTTAAAATATTCCAAAGTAAACACAATTAGATCTTTCTCATTCCTTTCTTTCAGTCTTCCCTTAGTCTCATGTAACCAATTTTTGTTGTGTTTGTCTTGAGATTAGCAGCTGACCTTTTGATGTTCTCTGCTTCTGGATTGAAACGGTCTGGGAAACTTTGAATTTCAGATCCTTTATTTAATTTATTTCATTATGGAACATTTTTAGAACTTTATTTTATAATAAGACTAATTGATTTTAGACCTTTATTCTATAATATGCAACCCTTGTGAGAGATGACCTCAAATTCATGTGAAGTGGGGGAATACAACACTGATAGGCTTTAGTTGATTTTAGTAGAGTGACTGAATCTATCAAAATGGAAGAGCATCACTTCCCTGTTGGATATAATACATAACAATGTACCCTATCATGACCCATGTTAAGGTCTTAGAAAATAATTATCATAAGTAATTGTAAGAACATTTTATGAATTTGACTAACAAATCTAGGACTTTTAAAATCTTTCATAATATGTATCCACAATCATCAGGAAATAAGGAATAATTACCAAGGAATTAATTTTTATACATGTATTTGTAAAATGTAACTGTGCTTTCCATCATACAAGAATAAGAACAAGCTTTTATCCACCCTAAACAGATAGTTATTTCAATAGCCAAATCATAGTTATTTCAATAATAATAAGTTTAGCTATACAAAGTTAATCTAAGAGAAGAAGATTTTCTTTTTGGGTTGACAATTTTTCCACAATCCATTATCTGAAAAAAGAAAATAATTTTTCTAGTACTGTGGGTCTAATAATAAAATATGGAGCAAATGTACTTAAGTAGGTTTTGCATTCTTTCTTTGATAACATGGGGAATATATCCTGTGCATTATTTTCGAGCCATCTTTAAACTGTAAAATATGATTTGCAGTAAGAAACATCTTTACACTTTTATTTAAATGTAAGGTCACAATAAAAGATAAAGGAGGTGGGTAAGGGGAATTGGCTGCTCAAGTAAAATTCAAACATAAGCATATCAGAACAAGTGATGTTGTTTTCCATGGCTATACCATTAACTATACTGACAATACAATATTTAAAATAAATATAGTCGAATGAAATAGAACAAATAAATCCTGTAGCTGTCACTGAAATGAAGAATCTGTAAGGAAAATGGACACTAGTTAATTCTTGTCCATTGACAATCTACATACAGGTAAAATGTTAAATCTTTTCCTGTCTTGGTGGAATAAATGAGAAAAAACAGTAAATTTACATGATTTCATTATGAGAACAGATTGTATATTCTAAGGTCATCATTTATTTTAGCTGTTTAACCTGCTCCTTCCTATTCTCCCCAAAATCCTATTTAAATTATTTTACAATTATGTATGTGTTAAAATATATAGTCCCCCATATGTATATGGATTCAAGTAAGTATGTGTTAGTGAAAGGTTTAAATTTGACCTATGAAATACAATTAGCCTTTTAATATAAGATAATACATATGCATTACTAATTTTATCATTTTAATTTGTTCTTTGTGAAAATATATGTAAGGATCAAAATAATGTTTGTTATACTGAAGTTGAATATGTTTGATGCTGTATGTTTATGGATTCTGATTTTCTCAGGAAATTTCCAGGTATCCAAAATATTTACACTCATTATTTTCAAGGTCTCCAAGTCAAAAAGAACCTAGAATTGAAATTAAGATTGACATTAAAGAAAAGCAATAATTTTTTTGAAGAGTTGAGTATATTTATTGAGAGAAAGCTTCTGTCTGAAGAAAGAAGGGGGTCCCAAGTGGATTGCCAACAATAATTGTTGTTATTAAAATTTTGGCTTTATGTTATTAGAGTCCAAAAGGATTAAGAGTATACCCATTTAGTTTGCAGCATTATCTGAATCCTTTTTAAAAATTTGCCCTTTGATAATTCAATTTCTTATTATTACTGCAAATATTTAACTTCTCTGCCTAATGAAATCAGATTATATGAAATTTAACAAATTCAAGTTAATTGGTCTTTCTGTGTGAAGATAACCCAAACCATGAAAATCAAAATAAAAAGATAAATGTGAGAGTTATGTGGTCTATAAAACCTATATCTCTGCATATTTAATTATCTTAACTGGATTTTATAAAATTTGCCCCTAATATTTTTTAATAGAGTGTACATTAGATTAAGTAATAATTTGTTGTGTGCCTCAAAAGAAAATTTATAAATTGAAGTTAATAAGATAAATAAAAATTTAAAAATTGAACTCTAAACATTTACTTGTTACGCCTCACTGGACTGTTTAATATATGCTTTCCAGTTCCAATAGCTTTCATGCATATCATTATTCTAATGTTAATTCAGACATGCCATTCTTCTACTTATAAGCCCTAAATGGTTTTCTGTTGCCTTTCATAATGCTTAGCTTTAAGTAATAATGCCAACACTTTACCTGAAATCCTGGTTTTAATGTATACACATGCCATCATTGTATAAATTTTCTAGTTTCTCTTCATCTTACCAAGATTTATATTTTTGATATTTTATATTTTGGTATTTTATGACCATTGGTTTATAAAACATTTAAATACTAAACAAAACAGGTGTTATCCACAAAAATAAAAGCAATTCCTCAGAAATTCAGTTTAGTCAGAATAACAATGTTTCTCAAGGTCTTGTAAGTTTCTTTAAAAACAAGAAAACAAAGTTTATCAGTTCTCTGTTCCTGCAGTTGGTATCTCTCAGTGAACTATGTTTTACATTCTTGATACAAACTAGAAGCAGTGACTTGACAATTTTGTAGACTCACAATCGAAACCGTTTTTATAGAATTGCAGTATTGATATGGAACTTTAAATTCTGAAATTATATCAGAGCTCCTGAAAGAAATTCCAATTAAAAGTCATGTAAATGTACACGTGGGACCATTTCAAACTAAAAAGTTTCTTCACAACAAAGGAAACAGACAGTAAATGAAAAGACAGCCCAAGGATAAGAGAAAGCATTTGCAAACCAGATATTTGTAAGAGACTAATGGTCAAAATATACAGAAATTACAATTCAGTAGCAAAAAGCAAACATTTTAAAATGGAGGAAGGTGTTCAACATCACTAAATATCAGGGAGTTGTAAATCAAAACCACATTGAGATATCACTTCATAT
Organism: Hydrochoerus hydrochaeris; assembly: GCA_004027455.1. NCBI lineage: Eukaryota > Metazoa > Chordata > Mammalia > Rodentia > Hydrochaeridae > Hydrochoerus > Hydrochoerus hydrochaeris. Next base: position 46,905 of record PVLA01002401.1, on the reverse strand, counting down.
TTCTTATGATAGCTATTATCTAAAAGTCAGAGTATAAATGTTGACAAGGTTGTAGAGGAAAGGAAAGGCTTCTGTATTATTGGCGGGAATACAAATTGATGAAGGTTCCTTAAAAACCTAAATATAAAATTACCATATGATCCAACAATCCCACTTCTGAGTACATAGCCAAAGAAAGCCATAACTATCTCAAAGAGGTTTCTACAACTCATGTTCATTGCAGCACTATTCACAATAACCAAGATATGGAATGTCCAGTCTGCTTAATGAAGAAAATGTATACAGCCCTCAAAGTTGCAGTGCTTTCTTCACGAAGAAATAAATATCAGGATTGGCATGAATTAATGAATTGTCTTATGTCCTTTGCTCCTTTCTCCACTCTGTTGTTCTTTCATTCTTACTGAAATATAGAAGCTACCTCAGGAATATTTCTGTTTAATTACTTGCATTAGAAAGCATTTCTACATTTATGGGTGCTTTCTCAATTTGGTTTATCAGAATCCTACTATTAATACAGGTTTTTTTTTCAATTTCTGTAAAAAAGGTTTTTCTTAGAAATTACCAAGGAAAGAAAGTATAAGAAACTCGAACAAAAAGAGAGAGCTTTTGTCTGAGGTTCCAGGGCAAAATTGTAAAGAATTACTTCTACCTCAAATTAAAAACTAATTCCCTGCAATTCCAATCAAGGTACTAGCATAGTTTGTTTATCTGAATTTTTTCTTTCTTTTTTGGGGTAGAACTTGACCAATTAGTCTTAAACTTACCAGACATAAAACCAAAAGATTGGGCTGAAACAAAAAGTAAGAAATATTTTCGCTCCTTTTTTATTATTATATGAAAAACAGACCTTATTTCTCTATTTTTTTACAAAAAATACTTCAGCCTAGGACTTTGAATGAAAATTGAACAGATATATCTTGCCATTAAACTTTAAAATTCTAAAAGTAACATTTTTCCTCTTTAGCTGTGTTTTGGTTTAACTTCTCCGGACGGAAGTCTGGTGTACCCTTATCAGAGAGAATGGGCGGAGTATTTTCTAAAAGCTTGAAAGTTTGCTGAGCTTGGCCAGTTTGCAGAGAAGGGCTGGCTGTGGGAGAGTCTGCGGAGGCTTCCACTGAAGAGAAGCTTAGAGGTAAGGGACTGTCCTCAAATAAGTTCTTTTCAGAGCCTTCAAAGGATTTGGTGTAAAGGTGAAAAGAGACTGCTGTTTTGGAGTAATGTAAACTGTTCTTTTGTGCATCTTGTTTCTGTGAGGGAGTTAATACCTGAATTTTTTATTCCTCTAGATACTACAGTGGTGGAAAATGGTGATCTGATTACACCTGGTGGGACGGGGTACTTATAAGGTTTCAAAAGTTAACTTTGGAATAGGGCATTTTATTTTTCAGTCAAAAAAGGGCAAGTGGCTGGAATAAATATTTCTTACTTTGAAAAAAAAGCTATGTAATAATACTAAATGAAAAAATTGTTAGGGATATTAATTTTATATTAGTTTTGATTAGTTGATTGTGTTTCTAACAAATCTGTTTTGGTACATTTTATAATTTAAAGTATTGTGTAATTATGCAGTTTCATCTAACACTGAGAATTAAGATTTTGTCAGGGAATACTCAATGTTTTAAATGAAATTTTTTTTAATGATGAGCAAAAGGTGAACTTTGTATCCCTATGGTGGGAATGGTATGTTCCTTGTTGTACTGTAATAAAAAATTAATTAGATGAAAAAAAGACATTTCTTAATATAAAAAACAACAAATATGTCTAATAAAGAGTTTCTAGTAGCAAAGAATGCCAAGGGGAAAAGGAGAAAATTTTCTTTCTTCCTTAAGTCACTTAGCATCTATATTAATATAAAAATAATTGAAATGAGAATTTAAAACTGTGTGTGTAGGAGCAACCTTTTCCAAAATGGTATAAAATATATAGGCATAAAGAGATACTCATATACAGATGAATCACTAATTTCAAATAATGTATTCAAGTCTGTATAATGTGGTTAAAGAGAAAATCAAAGTATTAGACTCAAATATAAGCAATAAGAGATTCAGGAGTTTGATTACTGAAAAAGTGTTAGATTCTGTGTACTTTTAAGATTCTTTCAGATACAATGGCACTGAAAAGGGAATCATTAGTTACAGACAATTGAACAGATACATTCCATTGTCTTTAGCTGAAATTGGATTTTTTTGTGGATTTAAGAAGCTGGTTACCTGTTTGCTTGTGCTTTTCTAACAATTCATATAGGCTACAGTCCAAATATTGAATCAAGCAGAAGATAAATGTGTACTCTGTGGAAAACAATTTGTGGAATAGTCGCATAAAATAGTAACCCACAACACTGAATACTATTTATCTGTAAAAAGAATGAACTAACTCCAGATGCCAAAAAAGATACCTAAAATATAATCTAAAAATAGGCAAATGGCCAAGTGACTAACATCATACAGTTCCATCTTTTACAAAAAAAGGATATGTGTGAATTATTATATTCAAGAGAAATGTGGAAATACAAGCGCAACTTTTAAAATTATATCAGTGGAGTTGGAGAGACTGGAAGATTTTAACCTTCTATGTATTAAAAGTCTCCATTTTAAAATAACAAGGTTAAATTATTCTCATGAGAAAAAAAGATAAAATTTTAGAAATATCTTAGAAAATTGTAAAGTAATTCACAAAAGATTGTATGAAAATGTTTTTTATTGGTGACAAATGATCAAATATATTATTTAAAGGAAAAAGTGTGTAGAGCAAATCATAATATTTCAACCATTAGTGAGATTTAATTTTGTCATTGGGAATTCAAAAGAAGCGAGACAGTACACATGACAGATATTAAAATTAAAAACATTAAAGTGAGGACGTTATGATCCTATTTTCTTCTATAAAACACCCATACAACTCTTAAGCGGAGAATGAAAAATTCTAAAAGTCTAGAGGGCTCCTACTGTTTTGATGACTAGTTCCCACTGTTCCCGGTAAGATTTAAGTGTTTGCAGTTCAGGTTTTGATCACAAGATGGCGCGTCCCGGGTTTCATAAATTTTCTCCAAGCGACCATTTTTACAAGTGGACAAAGCCATGAAATATGTATTTTGGATTAGTCAGTGTGAAACAGCATGTAGAGTGTGATTGAAAAAGTTCTTTAAAAATTGAACATTTAGAACAGAAAAAACTCCAAATGAGGACTGATGTGAAGATTCATATGCAAACTATTAAAAGCTACACAAAATTTGGCTTACAGAAGATACAGAGCAAATTATTTTTTCATTTGTCCACTTAATAATTTTCCAGAGAAAGATGATTTCAATATGAACCAAACAACATAAATGAATTTCATAGAGCATTTTATGTAATAAGAGTGTAAGGGAAAATAAATATGGCATCTATATCACAGGTGAGATTTCACCTAATCCTAATTTTTCAGGATGATATTCCAGCTACTGTTTTTGTGAGGGAATTTCTTTACATATTTTATTTAGTTGATTTGATTTCTTACTTTTCTGCAGACTAGATTGATACTTAGAGGTCTATGAAACCTGATTATCTGACTGTTATCCCAGTTGAGCCCCTAGAAGGCAGTGCAATGACAAAAATTCCCAGTAGGATCAAGACCATGGACAAGCAAAGTGAGAAACAGAATAGTTGGATCACAGGGCCAGAGCCACTACAGTATATGTGACAGAGGGTAGTACTTGAAACATTTCACGTTAAAAACATGTTGAGATCTCGAAGAATAATTAACCTTGTTTCTGTGTTGACAGTTGTAACATTTTAAATTAAAAACAGTACTTATATTAATAGCTTGTTCATTTGGGAAATTTTGGTACAAGCTAAATTGTTCCAAGTCCTGTGGCTGTACTATTTTTAATTAGCAATCATTTCATATTTTGAAAAATCTCATGAATTAAAGCACTATAAAAAATCATGCAAAAAGCTATTCAGATTCCAGCCAATTGCCTACCTCTCACAGTTTTACTATTTTATGTTTTACAAATTGTCATAGCATGCATTCTTAGTCTTAAATCAAGAAAACTGGATTGCAGGAGAAGATTCACCATGATCTACATGAAAGATGCTAAGAATTTTATCATTTTCACATTGAAAAACATACTGAGGTTTTCAAGGATTAATTTATTTTCCTTTCTCCTTTATAGTCATATAATTTTTTTCATTTAAATAATTTTTGATACTGGAATTCAAACCCAGGACCTTGCACATGTTAGGTGAGTGTTCTACCAATGAGCTACACTCAGATCCTGTAGTTGCATCATTTTAAATTTAAAAACACATTTTGAAAATCTGGAGTATAATTCATTTTGATCCCACTTCTATACCCATAATGCTTATAATTAAAAATCATAGCTTCTCATTTTGAGTATCTCATGATAAGCCACAACAAAAAATAATGTAAGAGTCTATGTATGTATACACTTGAGGTTCCAGACATGGATTGACTCAAATTCTTGACAGCTGTTCCAAGTTGTCATCACCACAACCATAGTGATAGAGATTTCTTAAGGTCATATGGCTGTTCTTAGATATACATCTGTATATTCTCTTGAATAATGTGTGAAATGGTTTAACACATTTAATTCTTTAGCAGAAACCACCACAAATCTCTGACACCCGACGTAGTACTGTTACTGAGGTTGTTGGTGCAGAACCCCCCTTTTTATCCATGTGATCTCTTTTGGTTGCCTGGGCAAATAGAGAAGCAATAGCAGCTTTAAAAACATTAATATGAAACATTCCTTATGTAACTCATGCCCATGAATTTCAAATTACTCGAGAACCCCAATAATGTTCCTGGTACTGCCAAAGACCCTTCTACACCCATTATCCCTTTTACAACAGAAACAAATAAAGATAACATCTCAGATATGTGTTATCATGCTATTTTCTGGTTTTGTTTTATTCCTCCATAATATGTTCTATGTCTCTATGACTCCATTTGTCTGATTCTATTTTACTTATTTTTATCTTGTCTCTCATTGCAAGTCTACTTTATTTCTACTAGCAAAGGAAACTTTTTATCTGATCCTATTTCTTTTTGCCATATTTTAATCCAATCCAGTTGTCACTGGTTGAAGTTGCTTCGTGAAACTTCAGAGGAATAAAAACAGACTACTGCAACAGCAGACAATTTATTAGCCCTAAGGCTGTAAAGTAAGACTTCTTCAAAAGCACTGCGTTTTAAGAAAACTAAGTATCTACAATTTTTATGATTGTATCATAAAATGTACTTTAATAATTGATATTTGTACAACCTAAATTAATATCAGAGGTGCACATTACACATGAGTCTTTGTTAACTATGCTAAGACAGAGATCTGACCTAAATAGTTGTTAAATACTTTCCACACAGTAAGTGCCAGTTTCAAACTCACAACTGTCTGACTTTCTGACTACAGGATTCACAAAACTCAAATTTATAAAGTTGTCATAATGCTTTCATGACAAACTCTTAAAGGCTAAACACTGGACCAAACCAACAGAAGTCCATTAAAAAAAACTTGATGAGTAGTTACAGAATAATTTTGGCCCAGCCTAACCCTGCTTTTTTGGGCATCTGAAAAAAATGATGGTCTCTTCTAAAGAAGAGTCCCCAATGCAGATATTTTTTCTATTAGTTAATTATAGAAAGAGCTGTCTCATAGTGCAGCTGCTTCTGTAACCTGAATAGTTAGAATGTGGCAAGAGACGGACTTTTCTCTGTGATAATAGATTGGGTTGTGTAAAAATGTTTGAAGTTTTGTTTTAAATTTGCTACAACATCTTAAGAAACCTAAACCTTAGAATCATACATGAGCAGTGGGAAAGTTTCAGTACTTCCTGGGAAGTAGCACCTCACACTTGAAACATAATAAAGTTCTAAATTTCATGCTTAATTTCTATTTTTTGAATTAAAAAGCTCAGCAAAAGAATGCATAAATACAATTTTCCCATATCTAATTAGCAGTTGCCCACACTTCCACTCTTGTTTTTAACAAGAGTGGAATTAAATGGGCGTTTCACTGTGTGAAAAATGATTTCCAGTGTCTGTCCAGGAATAGGAATATCTGAAAAGTTAGTGCCAAGCTCTAACAAAATAGAAACAAAACATATTTGTCATGATTGTTTTAAAGCCAAGTGAAAACTATCACTCAGATATGGTCAATCCACAAGTAATAGTGTACAACAGTATTTCAAAATTTGTTTTTGGTATGTAAAAGATAGAGACATTTCATGGGTTAAGTATAATAGTTACTGAAGATGGTTGTAGGTAGTTCACCAATATGTTCACCAGCTGGGCTATGAGATTAAGCCACATGCACTTGGATTATATTCACCAGTTTCCTCACAATCTGAGAGTAAATGCCATTATTATTTATTCTACCAAAGACACAGGATTCCAAGCCCAAGAGGTTGTGAATACTGTGGAAAGACAGCAGATTCTTACGTTTTGTAGTTAGATAAACTGTCTCCGATTTCATCCTTCCCTCTTCCCCGCTTTATGGTTATAGGCAGTGTCAATTTCTTTATTCTCTTGCACATTGTGACACTTCTTTGTTTGTAGCTATAAAAACTGCATTTCAGTAATGTTTACACTTGCATTGCATCTCTATGATTATTAGAAAAAGTGAATATTTTGTGCTTTGGTCAATTTTTGTTTTTATTTTATATATTTGGGTTTTGAAGAGTCTCAACAAAAAGTACATCATTTCCACCACTGAACAAACTGATATAAAACAAATAGAGTTGCAGATAGAAGCCAAAATTTTGGCTTTTTAGTACAAGAGAAAGGTAAGTTGCAGAACATTGGCTATTGTAAAAATCAAGTGGGCCTTATAATAGAACCCCAAATGTAAGCAAAGACATCCAAGTAGCTTTAAGAGGTACTTAGAGTTGTACTATATGACCTTGCTCACAAAGAAGAAAATAAAATTATTCTCCTATATATTGTGAATTGTTTCTGTTTTTACCCCCTTTTTACATCACTATTTATTACTAACATGTAAGAGCTACTTTAGCTATACTTTTGCATTCTGTCAAGTTTGTTTTGATTTCAAATGTGGTTCATTGTAATTTTGGCCATAGTTTTCAATTTCAGAATAGTCAGATATACACCTCTTTAAGGATTTTTAGTTGATGTTTTATATTTAGAAATGAATGCAGTTGGTAAAACTATAAAAAAATCTTAAGAATGAATAAGAAGAGTGAATAAAACTGTAACAGCATTTCTGAGGGCATGAAGATTTAATGTTATAAAAAATAATTATCCATGAAATAATGTATTAACTCACTGCGATCACAAGTAAGTACTCAGTAGGTCTATTTGATGGAGATTGACAAGCTATATCCTAATCATTTGTAGAAATAAGGTGCCAGAATAAGGAAACAGGCAATCTATATACTGTATGATATGTACAGTATCACCTAGTCTTGACCAGGCCTCTATTATATGAAAATGGCATTTCTACTTTTTTTTCTTGGAAATCACTCACCCTAGTGGCTTGAATGTAAATTAAAGGAAACGTGTTGCTGTTCTTTTTTCCAGTGCTTTAAAAATGCATATCTTTCCCTTCAGTGAACTGCAGTTTAACTTGGCAATTCTCTTCCCTGTAATTGAGGGAAAGGCCCCCTGTTTTCCCCTTCCCTGGAGGGGGCGGAGCCTTCTGCGAACAGCTGGGAAGTGAGTGGTGCCAGGCGGGTCTTCCGGGAGGGGCTGCATTTCACAAGAGTGCAGCTGACGAGAAGCTTCAAGGTAATGGCTGTCTTAAAGCTAGTTATTTTCTGGGAATTTCTTCTTCGGGCCTTGGGTTTAAGCTATAAAAGATGAAGAATGTTTCCCGGGAAAGGGGGAATGGAATATGGTTTTGACTGAATTGCTACTACTAGGAGAGAATTAATCCCGTGGAATTTTTGCTTCTTATATTTTTTAAAAGTCCACAGAGAGGGAATAGGTAAATCGGATTACAGATTCTAAATTAAGATTTACGTGAGGCATGTCTTTCATGTTAATTTTTTACGTGGCATTTCATGTTTCTCTCCTTGTTACAGATTTTACAGTGTTTTGTTTAAACATTATATTCTACCCAAAATAACTGATAGAAGATGTAAATACATAAAGCAATTGACACAAACACAAATATAAATGTACACCACCATGGAAAGGGATTCAGATGTGCTGATGAGTGGTAATACTTGTAAACAAAAATAGGCATTTTACCTTATGGTAACTAGACTCCCTTTTAACAATCAGCATCTTTGAGTAATTATATTCCTTGTAAAAGGTCAGCATTTCTGATTGTTTAAATTAGTTGACTTTTAAAAATCATTTTTAATTGGATTCAGCATTTTTACAATTGATCTTTCTACCATATGATCATATTGAAAATTAGGAGAGGAAAAGGATGCTGATACCCCATTTTGTTTAAGACACATAGGTGATCATAGACACAAACATGCTCCCATACCCTCTGTATCTTTGCTGATAAGGAAATTTTTCCTGGATCTGGTCAAATAAGTAGCCTTGTTGCAGTGTCTCCTAAAGCCTACATGTATCCTCCACGCAGCTCATCTTTTCAGACCACAGATAACAGTTACAGTTAGATAGAAGCATTTTTTTTTTAGTACTGGGGATTGAACTCAAGACTGCACGCTTGCAAGGCAGGCGCTTATGCCACTGAGATAAATCCCCAGATAGAAGCACTTTTTATCTACATCACCTAAGTTTAATCATGAGATAAAAACAGGATTCGATTTATTTCTATAAGCCATTTTGAAAGTAGTATGTGGAATGATACTTCCAAACACTTATGCTTATGAAGTTGACAAAAATATGAACTTGTAGTGAATTGAAAAGATCTCTTTTAAGTAGTATTAGGTGAAAAAAGCAAATTGCAAAATTGCAAGTAGCATATTATGTCACTGAAGAAAAAAACTATTAATAAAGTATGTATAACTACAGTTTTTAAAAAATGTAACATGCAACCTGATGGAATTATTTGTGTGTTTGAGAAGACAGGACAGTCTTTGTTACCTCTATTTAAAAATAATCATAAATTGCATATTATTATCTTAGAAGTTACACTGTTTTTTTGAAATTCTGTAATATTTCTACCTTTTTTCTGTTTTGCTTTTTTTCTCTAAATAAAAAAGTCATATAAATACGTAGTAATTTTCTAACAATCAGAAAAAAAGACTAAGATAAAATACTGCAGTGTGGAGGAAACATAATTGAATTTATTCATTAAAGAATCAAATTGAAAATACTAATTAATATGAAAAAATGTTCAAACTGTGAGGTTGAGTAAGGTAAAAAGGTGATTCCAAATGGCTCATAAATACATATATAGAAATAATATGAAAATATATATTATAGGAGTAATAATTTTGGCTTTCCAAAACTGCTTTTTATATATCTTTCTAGTATGTTCAATTTTTAGTAAGCATGCATTTTATTTTACAATCAAATCATTGGAGTTGAAAACATTTAGGTACCATTTTTTCTGTATAACAAAGCTTGGGATTTAAGCATGGCATATTCTACAAGCCTGGGAAAGCTGCTGTCTGGCAGGATGAAGTTCCCATCCTTCTCTCACAAGGATATGATAGTAGCAGTTCTGGTTCTGGTCACAAGATGGCAGTTGCCAGATAGCCTAAATTTTTTCCAGGCAACTGTATTTATGAAGTGAACAAACAAAGCAATGAAACATAGTCTGTATTAGCAGACTATGGGAAAGCATGTAGAATGTGATTGAAATGCCACTGAACAAACTGTATTTGTCTAGAAGACAATGTCCTACCCAAGAACTGATGTGACAATTCAAACAGAAAACAAAATGCGCTGCTGCATAGAGTCCGGCCAGTACTGAACACAAGGCAGTTGTTATTTCACTTCTGTTTGTCTCTACCTTTTAATTTTTCTGAAAGAGATGATTTGAGCAGGAACTGAATAAGGTTAATTGTTTCCTAGAGAGCATTTTAGACTATAACAACATGAGGGAAAAAAAAACATGACATCTGCCTCACAAATGAGGTTTCACCTTATTCCTGTTTCAGAGTGACATACCTACTAGACTTTTGTTCAGAAAATTTCCTTACACTTTTGTCATTTTATTGGTTTGATTCCTTTTTTTGCTAACATATGTTAATATCAGAGATACATGAGATATGGGCAGTCTGCCTGTGATGCTATTTGAGGCCTAGAAAGGAACCGGAGCCCCTAAAGTGTTCAACAGGGTTTAGACTCTGCTAGACCAGCAGTTGAAGTGAGAATCAACACAGCTAAATCACAAAGCTAGAGCCACCATTATCCACGTAACAGAGGGTGAGACTCTTACTATTTCGTATTTTATGTTAAAAGGATGTTAAATTGAGAATACATAGTTCAGTGTATTTTGTTTCTGGCTTAGTAGCTGTAATATTTTAAATTTAAAAACATTGATTTCTAGTGTTGGGAAGGAATTATGTACAGATGGTCTTCAGCTTGCAATGACTTAACAGTTTTTCAACTTTGTGATAGTACAAAGCCATTGGTATTCAGTAAAATTCATCCTTTGAAGTTGGATATTTTCCCAGACTTGAGATACTCAGTAAAACATCCTGTCTTAATGTTGGGCAGTGGCTGCAAACCATAAATCCAGTCAGCCATGATGTCATGGGAAAAAATAGCCAGTAGTCTACGGGGACGGTGTTGTCAGCATTTTTTGGTTGTTGCTTTGTATTTTTGTATTCTAGTATTATGGGGAAATTAATTCCAAACCTTTGGATATCAGCTGTGTCTCACAACACATGGGAATGAAGTTGCAAGCCAAAGAAGGATGTTAGTATAGTTTTATTAGAATTAAGAAGAAGACAAATATCTCCTAGAATTATAGAAGGGGTCCCAAGTGGGTGGTCACTGAATCTCTTTGTCAAGAGTATTTTATATACCAAAGTCACAATGTGGTTATGCTCTGGGTCATACTATAATCAACCAATAGGATTACAACTATAGTTGCTTAGTTAATATTGTTCCAATAGGGAAACAAGGGATATACCAAGGGTATATGGTATCATTAACTTCAGCTTATCTATAAATTCTAACCCACAGAAAGAACAAAAGAATTATTGAAAAGAGGTAGGAGTTTAATTTTGTCATTGGAAATTCAAAAGAAGAGAGACAGTACACATGACAGATATTAAAATTAAATATCATGTATTTATTTGCCATTCGTATTTCTTCATCTGAGAACTGTGTATTCATCTCTGATGCCCATTTTTGGATTGGGTCTTTGAATTTCGGGGGCCTGATTTCTTTTAAAAATCTTGCTGTAATGCTTGCTTGAGGAATGTGAAGCTTACATATTGGACTTTTAACGGTGTCTCTTATCATCTCACTAAAGCACTGATAAATACCATTCATCAGAAGGATGATGGGAAAGTTTTTGGTTCTTCTTTGATCTTTTCCTTTGGATATCTCTGAGAACAGTGAGGGTTAAGAGAGTGCTAGTTTTCTTTAAATTTCCCATGGCAAATCTCAGAGAAGGACACTACAGCTTCATCACTTCATTTTAGTACTCAGAGCACAGTAGGGCTTTGCTTTTTTTTAAGAGAATAAAACAAAAGAGGACAGATCAAAGAAGATCAGGACAGAACAATGTAAGCAACACAGCACTTCACAACAAGACAATTGGATACTAACAGTTGCTACCATAATGTCTCTTTGAAATAGTTGAGCTTAGCTTTACACACAATAGTGTCAAACATAATAAAGTAGAATAAAACAACTCAAGAGAATGGAAGTATTCCAAGACATTCTGAACCAAATAATCAAAGATGAACAATGGCTGCTATATTATCTCATTTTCCATAAAAATTTTGTTTTTACTGTCATACGTATTAAAATGCAATAAAACACAATGTGATAGAACCAATGGTAATAGAAAAACAAAAGCATGGTAGGACTTCAGAGCAAGATGATATTAAACCAACACTGGCTGCCATACTGTCTTGGCTTCAATGTAACTATTCATATGATCACATATATTAAGATCAAACAAAACAGAATAAAACCATTCCAACCAATGAATGAAGACATAAGAAATCAAGGCAGTATAGTGGTGAACCATGATTTCCATAAAATTTTATGTAAACTTACCATTTTTACACTAGGGAGACTATACTGTAGTTATACATGTGAGTTTGATTTATTTCACTTATGAGTATAGATTCAAGATGCATCCATTTATTTATAAATATTTCAATGTGATCACTCTTTATAGCTGAGTAGTACTCCATTGTATAAAAGTACCGCAATTTTTTTTATCCATTCCTCGGTTGATGGGCACTTAGGTTGTTTCCAAGATCTGGCTATTACAAATTGTGCCACTAAAAACATGGGTGCTCATATATCACTGTGGTAAGATGTTTTCAGATCTTCTGGGAATATGCCTAAGAGTGGAATAGCTGGATCAAATGGGACCTCCATCCCCAGCTTTTTGAGGAATCTCCAGACAGACCTCCACAGTGGTTGCACCAGTCTGCATTCCCACCAACAGTGCAGAAGAGTTTCTTTTTCTCCACAGCCTCTCCAACATTTGTTGTTGGTAGTTTTGTGATCCTGGCCATTCTTTCTGGAGTGAGATGGAATCTCAGTGTGGTTTTAATTTGCATTTCTCTAATGACCAATGATGATGAACATTTTTTCATGTATTTATTTGCCATTCATATTTCTTCATCTGAGAACTGTGTATTCATCTCGGATGCCCATTTTTGGATTGGGTCTTTGAATTTCGGGGGTCTGACTTTTTTTAATTCTTTATAATTTCTACACAGAAGTCCTTTGTCTGAGGGACAGTTCACTAAGATTTTTTCCCAGTTTGTAGGTTTTCTTTTCACTCTGCTGCAGATTTCTTTGATGTGCAGAAACTCTTTAATAAGATAGGATACTGGTTATTGATTCTGGGAAGTATTTCCCATGCAGTTTGGTTCTCGTTCATGAATTCTCTACCTACCCCTATGACTTCAAGATTTTTATCTACTTTGTCTTGCAACAAATTTAGTGTTTCTGTTTTAATATTTAGATCTTTGATCCATTTGGATTTTAGTTTAGTACATGGTGATAGGCATGGGTCTAATTTTAGTTTTCGGCATGGATAGCCAATTTTTCCAGCGCCATTTATGAAAGAGACTGTCATTCTTCCAGTGAACATGCTTGGCCCCTTTATCAAAGATAGGGTGGTTGAGTGTGCTTGTAGATGTATCTTCTAATCTATTCCATTGATCTTCAGGTCTGTTTTTATTCCAATACCATGTTGATTTTATTACAGTAGCTTTGTAGTATAACTTCAAGTCAGGGATTGTGATGCAGCCTGCCTTGACTTTGTTGCTTAGAAGTGCCTTTGCTATTCTGGGTCTCTTCTGGTTCCAGATGAATTTTAGGAATGATTTGTCTAGATCTGTGAGGTATGCTAGTGGTATTTTCATTGGGATTGCATTGAATGTGTATAACAATTTTGGGAGAATTGCCATTTTTACAATATTCATTCTTCCTATCCATGAACAAGGAATGTCTTTCCATTTTCTGTGGTCCTCTTTGATTTCTTTTTTCAGGGTATTGCAATTTTCCCTGTATGACTCTTTTACATCTTTCATTGGATTAATTCCTAAGTATTTCATTTTTTTGGATGCTAGTGTGAAGTGTGTGGCTTCTCTTATTTCTCTCAGTGATTTTGTTGTTAGTGTATAAGAATGCTATTGATTTTTGAGTATTGACTTTGTATCCAGCTGCTTTGCTGAATTTATTTATTATATCTAGGAGATTTTCAATAGAGGTTTGGGGGTCTTCTATGTAGAGTATCATGTCATCTGAAAATAATGATACTTTAACTTCTTCTTTTCCTATCTTTACTCCTTTTATTTCCCTCTCTTGTCTAATTGCTCTGGCTAGTATTTCCAGTACTATATTGAATAGGAGCAGTGATAATGGACATCCTTGTCTTGTGCCTGATTTTAAGGTAAAGGCTTTCAGTTTTGGGCCATTTAATATGACAATGGCTCCTGGTTTATAGTAGATGGCCTTTATCATATTGAGGTAAAGACCATCTATTCCAATTTTCTGTAAGGTTCTTATCATAAATGGGTGTTGGATCTTATCAAAAGCCTTTTCTACATCTATAGAAATTATCATGTGATTCTTGCTTTTCGCTCTATTGATATGGTGGATTACATTTATTGATTTACATATGTTGAACCATCCCTGCATGCCTGGGATGAATCCCACTTGGTCATGCTGTATTATCTCCTTGATGATTTGCTGCATCCTGTTTGCCAATATTTTAGTGAGAATTTTTGCATCTATGTTCATTAGGGAGATTGTCCTGTAGTTCTCTTTTTTAGTTGGATCTTTCTCAGGTTTTGGTACTAGAGTGATATTTGCTTCCAGGAATGACTTAGAGAGAATTGCTTCCCTTTCAATTTCATTGAAGAGTTTGAGGAGTGTTGGCTTTAAGTCTTCTTTGTATTTCTTGTAGAATACCAGTGAATCCATCTGGGCCTGGGCTCTTCTTTGTTGGTATAGACTTGATTATATTTTCAATTTCATTCATAGAAATTGGGTTATTCAGCAGGTTTACATCTTCTTGATCCAACTTTGGTGGTTCTAATGATTCTAGGAATCTGTCCATTTCTTCTGTGTTATTGAACCTATGAGAATAGAGGTTTTGAAAATAGTTGTTGATGATCTTCTGTATTTCCACAGGGTCGGTAGTGATTTCACCTTTTTCATTCCATATGGCATGAATTTGACTCTTTTCTTTCCTTTTTTAAATGATGTTGGCTAGGGGCTTATCAATTTTATTTATTCTTTCAAAGAACCAACTCTTTGATTCATTGATTCTTTGAACACAGTAGGGCTTTGTATGTCTATGTGTTGTAATGATGGGGTTGTGAGGTTCTCTTTCCTTATTTTCATTATATTTCTTTAAATATTCCCCATTCCATTATCCTGAGTATTGGCTTGTGATAGTTTTATCTACTGACACTACCCTTTTAACCACTACCTATGACATACAAAACCTGACAAACATAGCAGGTTTATCCCCTTGTGACCTCTAGGTCATTGGTTGTATTTTTAACTTTTTTTTTTGTTTCACCCTGCATACATTTGGTTTCAGCTGTGGACAGCTTTTGGCCCTGGTAATGATTCACTCTCTGGTTTGCATTTTGTTTTACTTGGAATCCTCATCCTTAGTAAATTAATATGATCTTGCTTCTTTAGCTAGTAGACATTAATAAGAATGAACTCTTCGTTTATAGCCAATTTCCATTGTTGTTTGTCCGTGTCTCTGCCTTGGGAAGGGGATCGATGAAATTTTCCACATCCATTATATGTCTAAGATTCCAATTATATATCTAAGATCTCCAATGTCAATTACACTTGATTGTCTTTGAGGGTGTTCTAACTGAACCATTCTTACTCTTTATATAGAACTAATGCACTAAAAATTTTGATGTTTACTTTATAAGCATTGTCTCTTTTATGTTATTCAGCTTCTGCTTTTTTTCCTGGGGGTGGATTTTTAATCATATCTCTATCAAGATTGTGGAATTTGGCTTCTACACATTTTTCCTTCTTTTCCTCTTTCCTCTTTTCATTCATACAGTGGAATTGCAAGTGAGAACTTCAGTGTGAGTAAAAGCTCTACGAATGAGTTTTAAATTCATAACTAGAGGATGATGCTGTTATCAAGTTGCTTGACATTTGTTCTGTGCTAGCCAACTCTCAAGGAAAGAATTATTTTGAAAGGATATGAACTTCTCAGAAGTTACATAACTGCATTAGAAGCAATGTGTCTTAGATGTCTCGTCAGTTCTTTAAAGCAATTATAAAGTAGAATTTAATAAAAAATAAAGAAATTAAATAGTTGAATCTTAACATATTTTTTCTGTATTTCAGAGGATATTTTACACATACTTTTTGGGACCCAGAACCTTCTTAGGTACAAATCAAGGGTGGAGATTTAGCTCAGTGGCTCAGTGCCTGCCTGGCAAGCATGAGGTTGTGAGTTTGATTCCTAGATTCCAAAGATAAGACAAAATAAAATAAAGTTATTCCTGTTTCTCTCACATTAAAATACAAATAACTTTGATGCATGCTTGGATGCCTTATTAAGGCTAAAGTTTATCGAGATATATATGTATCTATAGTTTATTCCTTAATATAACTGAATGCTATATTGAATTGTTATTCTAAAATTTGTGTGTCCATTCATCAGGAGATTGGTAGTTTTCAGTGATTATGATTAAAGTTGTTAAAAATTCCAAAAACAGAACTCTGTGTGTAAGTCTTAATTTCACTTGGGTAAATACCATAGAGTAAAATTTCTGTGTTGAATGGTAAGAATATGTTTATCTACATTAACAACTAAAAACTTTTTTAACATGGCTAGACATTTTAACATATCCCCTGCAATATGAGAGTTCTACTTGCTGTGAATAATTTTGAGAAGTTAATTCTGTCAAGATTTTTTTTGTATCTTTGACACTACCCAACTTATTGATGATGGTGACAAGTATCACAGTGTTATGGCACCATTTTTGAAGACATTAATCCAGTAATTAGCAAAGAGGAGTCCCTGGAACAAATGTCCCACAGGCAGAAAAGAGTGGAGTATCTAAATCTAGATACCTCGACTTGGGGTTCTGCCATCAACACAGACTAGCTTCATGATGCTTGAAATGTCATGTAACCTCTGTCCTACATTCTTTACTGTGTCCTTTTGTGCCTGCTTCTCATTACCTTTTAAGCCTTGTTGAGACTCAAGCAAGACAAAGTTACTGCAAAGCGGTAGCTATTTATATCAAAATGCTTTTCCAGCATAAGAGTCCATGATACTATGTTAAAGAAGTCCTATCAGCACTATTTAAGTATTGTATAAAAGATTTTGAGTGCAGGCCCAGGTAGGAAGGAATCCTTTCATTCTTTGTCTCTCTCTCTCCTTCCAATAATTATTGTTACAAAGGTGTTAATGATGTCTTATTGAAATTTTACTTCATTTATCTTTAATTACTAATGGTGTTGAGCAGGTTATCATGTGCTCATTTGGTATAGACACTTCTGTGACGGTGTGTATTTAAATTGTTCATTTTTAATTGGATTGTTAATCTTATTGGATTGGATTTTAAAAGTTATTTGTGTATTCTGGGTACAAAATATTTGCCAGATAATGCGTTTTGTACATATTTTCTCACTTTCTGTAAATTATCTTTTCTTTTCTTTCTTTTTTTTTTGTACTGGGGATCAAACTCATGACCTCACGCTTGTCAGGCAGGCGCTTATGCTGCTGAGCTAAATCTCTGGCTCTTCTTTTCATTTTTTGTAGATCATAAGTTGTTATGGTTTGTGTCTGGATGTCCCCCCAAGTCTTTTTCAGTTGTGGGCTTCCAAAGTTTATGATTGATTCATTGTCTAGTGCTAGGATTATGGGTGTGAGTGCAGTACCTGCCCTAGGGAAGATAGCCTGCATACAATATAAGGGAGGGAAAGAGGCTTATTCTCTCTCTCTTTCCTCCCCTTTTACTCTTGCTACCTTTTCTGTCTTCTAATGCCAAAAACTGTTGCCGCTCTGCCACACTACCCTGCCTTGGAAACCACGTGATTATGGGCTAAAATCACCACAAACTGTGAACTCAGTAAACCTGTCCTTCCTTAATTTTGGCTGCTGGGTATTTTGTCTCAGCAACAAGAGAAAAGTAACTAAGACAAAGGTCTTTCAGTGTAATTTGTCAGATTTATGATTCATGCTTTTTGTATCTTAATAAACTTATATTCTGTCCAAGGTCTCTAAGACATTCTCCTTTGATTTCTACAAATTTTTTAGATTTTTGGTTTTACATTTTTTAAAATTTTATTTAAAGAGAAAAAAAAAAGCAAAACAGGAAAAGGGGTAGAAACAGTACAGAATCTCAGAAAAAAAGCAGTAAGAAATCACTAGTTGATAAATTACAGACTGTCTTCTTAGACCTAGTTGTTAACGTTACAAAATTAAAGCATGCAAAGTGTACATTCAAACAGTGAGACTGCAAAGAAGTTCAATGATCCAGTAACAACTTAGCAACATGGTTTTCAATCCTACACACTTAAACATACATGCAGCCATATCCTCTAAAGCACTTTCTTTTCTTCTTTTTACTTTTAAGTCCATTACTGGCTTAGTTATATCCTGTTTAAGGTTGCTCAGTACTTTACTGACTTGTTTTGTTGTTGTTATATACTTTTAATCATCTTATATAATTCTGCTGCCTTATTTTTGAGTTTCTCCTCATCCATGATCCATGGATCGGCTTTGGTGGAGTTGGGAGATTTTTGGAGGTATTTTGTTACTTTCTTAACTACTTTTTTTGAAGGTAGCAAAATACAGCAGAACAAGACAGAACAAACCTGTGCGACCGCACTGCAATAAAACTACCACAGAACCTCAAGCAGGTCACCAGGACACAAGCAATGGGCTCACTAGTACAGCCCATTTTGTTCACATTAGCTGTTCTTTCAATCAAATAGAGGAAAATGGAAGGAAATATCAAACTTTTAAAAACAGAATATTGAATAAAGCAGTACCATTAATCAAAACTGAGCAAAACAGTGATAAAAATATTTGTCTTCAAAGACATGGTAGAAGGAAATCCCCCTTACTTGCCACACTATACATTCATCCTCCAAAAAGATACTCAGACGGCCCGGGGTGGGGGGGTGGATCAATGTCTGATTCTTAGCCTGTGCTAAGGGTACTAGCTGCTTACAGGCCAGCCAGCAGGTCACCTTATCTCCCAGCACCCAAAGTTCCAACATGATGCAGAGCTTAGGAGTCTCTGATAGTTCTCACCCTGTTGTGCCAGTGGTTTGCCAGGCCACCAGCTGCTCACCAGGGTGCCGAGTAGGCCGCCTGTTCTCCAGCCTGGTTTTACATTTTGCCAGTAATCTATCTTAAATTAACATACTTTAGCATTTTAGCTAAAGTTACACTCTTAACTAAGGGATCAAATTATAATAATTTTGCTTATGATGTTCAGTTATTCTAGCACCATTTATTGAAAACACCACAATTTCTCTAATTAGTTTTTTTTCAAAGACAGATTGATGATGCTTGCTACTCTATTAGTGTTTTATTGCTCTGTATGTCAGTCTTTTACTACTAATGCACTATTTTGATTACTATGGTCTTCAAATTAGATAGTATCACTCTTTCTATAGTTTTATTTCTTTCTCAGAATTCATCTGACTTTTCTAGTTCTTTTGGTTTTCCATATACATTTTAAAGTTATCTTCACAATTTCTGCTAAAAGCATACTGGAATTTTGATTGAGATTGCAGTGAATTGATAGTTATGTTTGTGGTGATGTTATATTAAAAAATTAGTTAATTATTTCATTCAATGAAAATGATGTAAAATTTCATGTTATGGCTTATGTCTAGATATCTCCAAAAAGCCTTGTGCACTCATAAGTGCGACTTTGGAGGGTGATTGGCTTATGAGAAAATACAGCTGCCATATAGTGAGATGGCTGGGTCTAGTCAGTGAAGACAGGTAACTGGGTGTGTGACCTGGAAGGGTGTATCTTTGTCCAAGGTTCCTGCCTTCTCTCTGCTTCCTGGCTGCCATAATGTTAGTAGCTTTCCTCTGCTACACCCCTCCTGCCATACTGTTCTGCTTTTGAGCCTGTGGAAAATGCACCGAAATTTCTACAAAACTGTGAGGCAAAACAAAACTTTTCTCCTTTAAGTTGAGGGTGTTGGGTATTTTGTCCCAGAAACAAGAAAATTGGCTGCCACTTCATTTATTTAGATACCATTAATTAATTTCTTTAGTCAGTATATTAAATTTTTCAGCATAGAAATTTTGCACATATTTGTTGGAGTTATTCTTCCTTAGTATTTCCTTTTCTTGATGAAGTTAAAAATGACACTTTTTTAAAGCTTGAACTTTCAAATTATATTGCATAGAAATATAATTTTTTTGTTTAATATTGATTTTGTGTTGGTGTTATTTTTAATCTTACTATTGATATAGTGGATTTTTGGGTAGATTCATTAGGAATTTCCACACAGATGGTCATGTCATCTCCAAATACAGTAGTAATTCTTTCTTTATAATCCATGTCCCATTAATTTATTTGTTGAGTCTTATTGTGTTTACTAGTATCTCCAATACAGTTTTGAAAGGAAGTTGTGAAAGCAAATATTCTTTCCATATTCCTGATTTTAGGACAAAAGTGTTCCATGTTTAACCATTACATATGTTATAAACTGTAGTTGCCCTTGATCAAGTTGAGAAAGATCCAATTATTGAATACTGTGCTTTGTTTTTATCATAAATATTTGTGGGATGCTGTTAGATGCTTTTTATGAATCAATTGAGCTTTCTTCTCCTTTTTAGTATCCAGATATGATTAATTATACTTATTGACTTGAAAATGTTGATCCATTCTTACCTACGATAAACTCCATTTGGTCATGATATATTATTTTTTCCATAATACTACATTAGTCACTGCTCAGTACAGGAACAATTTTAATATAAGACATAAATATGTAAGAATTTAAAAGATAGGCTTACAGTGGCTACCATCAGAGTCATGTGGGGAAGATTACAAAAGGTCTGTGTCTTAGTTACTTTTCTTATTGCTGAGACAAAATATCAAAAATCCGAAGCTAAAAGAGGGAATGTTTATTGTGGCTCAGAGTTTGTAGAGGTTTCAGTCCATAATCAGTTAGGTCCAAGGCAGGGTGGCATGGCACAGGTGTATATCATAGCAAAAGATAAGTAGCAACAGCAATAAGAGACAAGCAACAATAACTGCTTTCTGTCCCTTTTATGTTCTATGTAGGCTACCTAGTTTTGGGTAGGTAGCACTCACACCCAGATCTATGCCAAAACAATCACTGGACTAATTTAGTAGCTATACACCCTTAATCCTAGAGTTGGGCCATGAATCAGTCCCAGTGTCACACACTCTAAATCTAGCAACCTCTGGAAAGTCCCACCTATGACCACAGGAATCTTTGGGGGGCCATCTTGGTTCAAGCCATAACAGGCTATCTGAATGCTGGAGATTGGAAGGGTCCAGTCAATGGTGAAAGGCCTGGAGATCACTGTAGAATCCTGTGGGAGTCCGTCTTTGGTGGTTTAAGGGTCTGTGCTGGAAGGCTGAAGGTTCTGCACTGAAAGCTTGAGGACAGATGGTTAAGGCAAATGTTAGGACTGGAGCCCCTCCAAAGAAACAGCAGGAAGCATTCCTTCTTTTGCTCTTTATTCCTCTCTGGCCGCATGCTTCTTGGTTGGTACCACCCACCCTCAAGGGTAGGTCTATCCTCTTCAGCATATCCATTCAGTCTCACTCAGAACTATGCTAAATCAGTCAGCTAGATGTTTCTTATTGGACTTGACACAACACTATCACAGTCATTGGCGTTGATTAATAGCATTTTGTTAAGGATTTCTGTTTCTGTGTGTAAGACAGCAGTAACAAGTTTTCTATACTTGTTATGTGGGTTGTTTTTCGTTTGTTTGTTTCTTTGTTTTGAAATCAGATTAATGCTGGTGGTATTAAATATTTTGAAGATTCTTTCTTTTTTCATTGTCATTTGACTTGCATAGATTACGTTATCATTTTTTGAGTGGAACCTGGAGTACCAGAGAATTCTTCCCCATGACTCTCCATTTATATTTTCTATATCTTTTCATGCCCATGTTCTTGCTTGTCTCACAGCAGTTGGTTGCTTTCGCGTTAGTTGCTATTTTTCTGGTGAGGCAGGGAGTGTGGTCCTATCTAGCTAGCCTTTAGAAAGGCCTTTGCACCTGCACCTTGAGGGTTAAGGCATTATTAGCATTTTTCCTCTCTCCACAGTCACTAATCTCTGATTAATATCTTCTATAGGAGATTTTTCTTTCTCAGAAACAACTGGCCATTGGTTTTTATTCATGTAAGATCTTGAACTGAAGAAAATTTTCTGGCCTTTCTCAAGAGTAGAGGGTTTTCCTTCCTCTGTCCCTCCCAGCAGCAGTATGTGTTTGCCTTTATTTGGAGGATAGGAGAGTTTTTCCTGTCTCCCTCTCCAGGCAGATGAGTGTTGCTTCTATTATGCCCTGAGAAGCATTCAGTTTTTGACTCAGCCAAGGAGGAGATGGTGTTCTACTTCTTTCCTAGTAGTTCCTTTTCCTCTCCATGATAGAAGGTTTGGATTTAAGAGTATGGGCCTTTATGTTTGTTTCTCCACAACTGATTACCTGTTGCATACTGAACAAGTGAAGTGGGTTCTTTAGATCTCATGTTTTTTCTCTACTCATTTTTGTTAGCTTCTGATTATGGGCCATGAAAAATAACTTGGAAGTGAGTGTGTAAATGTCTGAGACTCCAAATATTCCAAACCGACACACTAGATTATAATTTACCTTTAAGAATTCATCAAGCTTTCAGGTTATATCTTTTTATTTGCTTATATGGTAGCCAGTTCTGACCATGGTTTGGCAAAGATAAAACAGTGCATATGGTCTGTGTCTCTTTAAAAGTGATGGTTGCTCTTTGGCATACAGTTTTAACTATGTTCTCTGATGGGCAGAAAGAAAGCTATTTTTTGGTAGGTTATCTAGAGATTTTTTTTTCATTGTTAAATTATGGTTGACATTTTCTTATACTTTTTTATATCCCAAATATAAAAGGGATTGTTGATTTTTAATAAAGTGTGTATGTTATTTTTTTGTTTTTATTAAATATAATTTCAGAAGAAACGGATGGATTCCAAAACATTTATTAACAATTTTGTATAATGACTATTACATTTTTCTATTAAAACTTTTATCCTTTGTATCATTATATACATTTAACTTATATTTTAAATACCAAACAATATACCTGAACTGTTTGGTATGGGTGTTCTCTGGATTTTAATATATATCTGGATTCATATAGCTATACCACACTCAGTAGACAAATCTTTATAGTTACTACCTCTACACTTGTAGTACCTGGAAGCAATGTTATTTCCACAACACTATACTTTTATCATTTTAAAACTTTTATATAATTAACGCAGTATTGTGGAATGCACATCCTAGTTGACCCACCCCTCATATAATCACCTCCTCTTAAGTGTGCATTGAAACTATGCTTTATTTCTAATCAATAAAATTTGGCAAAGGTGATGAGGTTTTTTTCAGTACCATGAATATAGTACTAAGTTATATCAGATGCTTAATCCACTGTATAGAGAAACAGGAGAAAATGAGGGAGATAAGTATTGAGTCAGCTTAGATTCAGAATCAGGTACATCATTCTCTTTTATATTCCAATGACTCCAAGCACATAACTATTTCAGATTCACTAACTCATTTACCCATTCATCCTTCTCACATTTACATATAATTTTCCATTTATAGTAAGGTAGATACAATGTGTCTTATCAAATAAGGTCATAAAGTCAAAGTACCTAGATTCAAATGCCATCTACCACATAATTTCTGGACACCCTTATAAAGTTTATTAATCTCTAATGCTTCATCTACAAAATGAGAATACTCATAATACCCATTATTTTAGTCTGTTTTTGAGGCTATTTCAGAACATTTGAGCCAGGGTAATTTATAAATAGTAGATTTTTTTTGACTCATGATTCTGGAGGCTGGGTAGTTGAAGAGGCTGTAGCCTTATATATGAGGATCATCTTTCTGTGTCATCATATGGCAGAAAGTATCATGCAGTGAGAGAGCATATGACAGAGTGGGAAAAGGAACCAATCTTATCCTTTTATCAGAATCCCACTCCCAAAATGATTAACCCACTTTAGCAATAATGCCATTAGTATATGCATGAGGACAGAGTCCCCACAACCAAATCAACTCTGAAAAGTCCCACTTTAAACATTGTTACATTGGAAATTAAGTTTATAAAACATGACATTTGGGAGGCATATCCAAACTATATTGCTAATCTAAAATGATTTTGTAAGAATAAAGGATGTTATGTATATCAAGAATGTGGCAAGGGCCTGGTACATGATAAAATACTTCAAGTTATCTCATCATCTTCACTATTAATATTACCATTGTTATGCAGCATGATTTAGAGGCCTTTTTTCTGTGAAATAACTGTCTGATTATTAAGTGATATAATATGTAAAGTGCTAAGAATGGTGCTTTATGTAAAAAAAAACTTTTACAGTTACTATATATTTATATGGTAACTGTCTTCATTACATTGATGATGGTTATCATTCTGGTCCACTTTCTTCTACAAAAGAGTGAAATATAAAATATCCACAGAACTTATCTTTTCTTTTGCATTTTTTTCAGAAATTGTTAAAGTGGTACAACATGTCTTAATTTGTAGTATATGCAATATGGAAAATAGACAAATACAAGAAAGTAGAACTTTTGAATATGATGATAGTACTTTGCATGCATTTGAGTTTTTCCAAAATCGTGAAACAAGGAAACAAAATAAAAAATATCTTGTATCATAAAACATATATTCAAATAAATCTGTTTAAAAGAAATAGATTTATTAATCTATTTAAAATAAAATCAAATATATATATATATATCCTCAATAATCCTCTAAATATATAGTAATACTTTCAAAGACTTGAAAGGATTCATTCTATAATAAAAATTATTTAAATTGTTTGTGATTATAAAATGAACTATTTTGTGCTTTACTGATAGACTAAAACACAATGAAGTAATTCAGATTGAAGTTCATCGTTCACTCAGTTAAGGAGATTGAAATACAGTGGTTCCCTTATTTGGGAACTCATGATCATCTATCCCTAGAGAGTTGCATCCTTTTTCTAAGTGACACCTAGATTCAAAAAGGCCATATATACTGTATCTCTCATGACCAATTTGAGGGAAGAAAAAAATGGGAAAGTACAACAAAACCCAAGCTGTGTATGTATCCCCCTTTGGTGGTACTTTCTCTGGAACCTTAACATCAATTTCTGTTTGCATTCTTTAGCTAGAATAAATGACTTTCAGATGGCCATGTAATGGCTGTGGCTGACAGCGAGGGAGTTGGGTAAAATGTTTTAGGTACTCACACTGCCACCATGAATAAAAATGGGGTTCTGTTACAACAAGGAAGAATGCAATGAGTAAACATTAGGTAGAGCAGTAAAATTCTCTGTCAAGTTCATCATAAATGTGATACATGGTTGTAAAAAAGCATTGAACAAATAATAGAAGCATATTAAAAATTAAAAGTGATAACTTCCTGTGTCAGAGAGAATGCATGTGTTCACCAGTCTCTTTCATTTTCTTTCTGTAAGGGCACAGGGAGAACACATTCCCTAGCTTCTATGACAGGTAGGATTCCATACTTAAGTTCTGGCTAGTAGACTATAATCAGCAGTGATGTTTACCACACATGGTCCTTAAAACTATGGACAAATCAGACCTCCTAAATTTAAATACCCTATCCAAAAATGGATACCTGAAACTAATATATGCTTCTCAGATGAAGAAATACAAACAACAAATAAATACTTGAAAAAATGTTCAACATCACTGGCTATTTGAGAAATGAAAATTAAAATATAACACTGAAATTCCACCTTACCCCAGAAAGAATGGCTGTTATCAAGAAATTAACCAATAACAAATGCTGGAGGAGCTGGAGGGAAAAAAGAATCCTTCTCCAGTGTTGGTGGGAATGCAGACTGGTGCAGTTGCTGTGGAAATCAGTGTGGAGATTCTACAAAAAAAACTAGAATTGGAGGTCCTATTTGACCCAGCTGTTCCCCTTCTGAGTATCTTCCCAGAAGCTTTAAAAAGAATACCACAATGATATATGTGTACCCATGTTTATAGTAGCACAATCTATAATAACTATATCTTGGAAATAATTTAAATGGCCATACACCTAGAAGTGGATAAAAAGATGTAGTATTTTTATACAATGGAGTACTACTCAGCCATAAAGAAGGATAAATTTGAGACTTCTGTAGGTAAATGGATGAAACTTGAGACCATACCCATAAATGAAATAATTCAAACATGCATGTGTAAGCATTACATTGTCTCCTTAGTGTAGAAGCTGAAAGAAATAATATATGTGCATATATGTATGCATATATATATGTTTATGTATTGTATAATAGTTAAAATAGTGATACTTCTGATTTCTCTGAGTTCAATGAAGAGAAAGCTTTGTGCTAGTATTGTTTGAACAATACTAATGGCAGATAGCTTTTACTCTGAGTAACTGATTTGAAGATAACAATACACAATGTATTAACCATTGTTACGCTCTGATTATCAGGTATTGAAATTTTTTTACTTTAGAAACAAAAAGGAAAAACCATCAACAAGATTTGCTAGCTTCCTTCTTTAGAGTACTAGGTGCATTCAAGGAATGCATTGAAGGACTTTATAGCTCAATATGGCAGAGTCATACAATACAAAAAGGTCAGGTGCTTTAATGAGCTCTTTTTCTGGTCACTTGATGATCTACATCAAACTTTGATATCAGAGAAATAAACTTTGCAGGGATTAAATCTCTAATATTTAAGTGCTGTTTATAAGACAACTCATACTCTTATTATTACTCTAATTATTAGAGCCATGGTTAATACATCAGCTTAGAAATGACCTACATTAATATATTGGTATTTATTATTCTAATATTAATTCTCAGAGAAATTTAAATTTTAACATTATATATGTATGTATGTATGCATATATATATAACATTATATAGTATATGATGTAGATACCAAATAAAACTTATTTCCCCAAATAATCAATAATCACACTTGAAATTGGTTTTATAATTTAAAACCAGAAATGTACACTTAAATTTAACATGGAACTATTTTGATGAAGAAAAAATATAAAGTACCTTTTATACATAAAGCATTTAAATTTTAAAAAATTAATCTACCCACATTCACTTGTTTAAGTGAAAATCACAAAATAAAAGAAGGAATTGTCAGTTATTAATGATGATATACAGAGTTGTGCTTTCTTTACAAAACAGTGCTTTTCAGCATCTAGTAGAAACGATCTTGTATGTGAAGAAATCACTTAAACTTTCCTGAAGGATCTAAGACAGCTGAATAAAAGGGGAGGCACTATGTTATGGAAATGGGAAGAGAATTGTAAAGAAGTCAATGCTACCTCAAATAATGTACAATTCCACTGAAATTCCCCTAATAGCAGTCTATTTAAATGGATCCTGACAGGCTGGATTTTAAATTCACCTGTGGATGTACGAGGCCAGAGGAGGCATGTAAAAACATGTAAGGAATGTTTTAATTGGGGTTTTTATATGATAAAATGATTTGCTACTTCTTTTCTTTAGGAAATCACTCACCTTAAGGGTGTGAATGAAAAGTAAACAGACATTTGTTACCGTTTCACTTTAAAGTTACTTGTAAAGGAACATTTCCACACTTCAACAATTAAGGGATCTCTCTTCACAATTTTCTCTGTTGTAATCCCAGGAGGGGTTTGGGCTCTCTGTCACAGCCAGGGGCGGAACCTTCTCTGCATGCAGCCTGGCGGTGAGCTGCGCCTGGCTAGTCTTGGGGGAGGAGCTGCATTTTACCAGGCTGCAGCTGACAAGAAGCATCAAGGTAATGGCTGCCGGAACCTTCTCTGCATGCAGCCTGGCGGTGAGCTGCGCCTGGCTAGTCTTGGGGGAGGAGCTGCATTTTACCAGGCTGCAGCTGACAAGAAGCATCAAGGTAATGGCTGTTTTAAATTTAGTTGTTTTATAGTGACAGGAGAGGGTCTTAGGGTAAACATGAGAAAAATAGAGATGACAGTCTCGGAGTGGCAGGAAAGATGTGTGTTTTTGAAAGAATTGCTATCATTTTGAAGAAATTAATCTTCGGGAATTTGCTCATCTTCCAAGGCTTTATAAATCCACAAAGAGAGGAGTGATCAGATTACAGCCTCTAAACTAAGGCTTCTGTGCAACATGTTTCTTCATGCTAATGTATTGATTTGATATTCCATGTTTATAGTGCTATTCCATTCCTATGTTGCTGTTGCTTGAAGTTTTAAATAGACTGTTTCACATATACATGATCATGGAAAGGGAATCAAATACGCAGTTGAGTAAAGACATTTACACATAATATATGCATGAGAAAAAGTATGAAGAAAATAATCCCCAATTACTGCTCAGTATTTCTGGATAGTCAGATTACTATTTTAATATTATTTTTACTCTATTTCATTATCACTACAGAAGATTTCCTCATGATTATTTTTATAATCATGAGAGAAAAGCAAAGCTAAAATAGCATATTCATTTTGTTTCAGACAAATAAACATTCAGTGGAGATACAAAGATGTGCTGTCATGTTGAAATTTTCTGGACTTGATGAAACTGGTATCCTGGTTGCTGAATTGATTAAAGCCCTGCGTATATCTTCACTAAAATTCATTATTTTAGGCCAAAAATACGATTTGTATCAACTAAGTTTAAGAGTGAGACAGAGAGGATTTGAGTTATTGCTATTGACCAGTTTAACAAATATTATATGGCAACGTAGGGCCATACTATGAAATACTATGTATCTGATGAATACAAACAAGAATCTCTGTAAGTATTGGTTTGCAAATGTCTACAAAATAACATAAGACAAAAAAAGAAAATGATGCAAAAGGACAAATGATCTTCTTTAAGAAAAAATAAATATATATGAGTTTTATGTATGCATGTTATTGTAATCTATACAACCAAATCTGAAAATACGTATCTGCCAACCTACTAATTGGATTATTTGTATAGTTAAAAAGACAGAGATGGCTTCACTGTTGTCTGTTTTTTTAAATTATAATTTTTTATATCTTCAGGAAAATATTGAGATAAGATGTATAAATTTTGGCAAAACCTCATTTGAAATAACTTACTAAAAACCATGTAGAAAATATGTAGTATGATATTGCAGCCATAGCTTCGGTGAAGTCTGGAGTGTGAAATGAAATGCATTCATTTACATATGTAAATAAATTCTAACAGGATATATTGTATAAAGAATATTCATAGTGGTTATTTGAATAGAGTTGAGCTCTTTGGATCTTTTCAAGTTTAATAAACTTCAGAACATTTATATAATCAGAAATGTGGTGACTAAAGACATTATGATCTTATTTTCCCATGTAACCAAACCAGAGAGAATTGTAGAAGTCTCAAAGGCTCCTGGCAAGCTGTAGTGGTTCCCATCCTCCTTCAAGAAGGATATGCTCTTGATTGAGGTCTTGTTTGTGCATCACGGGCAGACTGCAGTTCCGGTTCAGATCACAAGGTGGCGCGTGCCAGATAGCTTATGGTTTCTCCAGTAGGATAAAGCAATGGAAGGCTTTTGTAATAATAGACTGTAAGACATTATGTACAAGGTAGCTAAGAGTCAATTGAAAAATCTGTGTGTTTCAAGAAGAAATAAGGCCACATGATCATTACATGAGGAGTTAAATAGAAAAAATAGTCTGACTCATAGATGACATAAGCTGTTAATTCCTTCTAAATCCAGCTAATATTTTTTGTGAAAGAATACTTCAACATGAACAAAATAAATATGTCCCACAGAACATTTCACATTATAAGAAAATAAGGAAAAATAAGCATTACGTTTGCATCATGGATGAGATTTCATCTCAAGCTGTGTTTCAGAGTAAGAGATCTACTAGAGTTCTGGTAAGAATTTTCCTTTATACTTTTTCCATGTTATTGATTTGATTGCCTTTCTTGCTTTTGTACAGCCAAGGTTAACTTCAGAAGTGTATGAGACCAGGGAAGTCAGCAGGTGGTGCCAGTTGAGCTCTAGCAAGTCGGTGCAGCCACATTAAGTACTCAGCAGGGTGCAGGCTCTGTTGGAGTGAGAATCAACTGAGTGGATCTCAGGGCCTGACGCACTACAATCCAGGTTACAGAAGGTAAGACTTCCAAATTCATTAAGCATTGCACTCTAAATCGGATTGAAATCTTGAAGAATAATTTGTTTTGCTTCCTGTTTTGTAGCTATAACATTTTAAATTATTATTTTATGTTAAAATCATGTTTGGTTGAGAATTTCAGATATGATTCAGTGTGAGCTTCTTATTCTGCAGTTAAAATATTTGTAATTAACAGTCACAAATTTTTGTTTTGAGAAAGCATCTCATGTAGTAAAACCACTATGCAAAACTAATACAAGAGTCTATTTAGCTGTCTGAGGTTCAAGCCAAAGACTGATACTCAATTCCTTGACAACTAATTTATCTAAATCAATAGCCATAGCAGATATTCTCATTCTCTGCCTACTAAGATTATGCATTTTGTACAATGTAGTCATTGTATTGTTGCGTGGATCTGGGAAGTACAGACCCTACTGTCTTTGCATGCTTGAAGAAACAGAAAAACACTCTAGCTTAAGAATGACAAAGCTTTGTTTCAGCAAGAACAGTACTTTTCAATGAGTTATTCTTGGATATGCTGCATTATAAAATTTTCAGAATTTATTGGAAATAAAAACCTTGTAAACTGAATGTAGACGTTTCAAGTAAGGATGAAGGCTATAAATATATAACTTTCAAAGGGTGGAGACCACTGTGATAAGTGTTATGTCAGAAGCATAACAGTACCAATGTATATATTATCATAAACAGATTCCCTGATATCAAATAAGCTCTCCATGGCTATTGATGTATATAAAATTCACTCTTTATAAACATATTTCTGTTTATCAATTTGAGGTCTTATAAAAGATTTTCAAGTAATTATTCCCTCCCCTATATTTGCTTCATTTTTCTCTCTGATCCTGATTGAGCATTTTTATTTCCAGTTTATTTCTTCCTTGTTTACTATTGCTTACCTACAACTTAGGAGAAATAATTTTACTTACCCATAATTTTCCTTTTCCTTATTTCAGCACTTTCCAGTATTGTCCAATTGAAACAACATATTCAAGCACCCTCAGGAAATCGTGGTGGAGTAGAACGGGCCACACAAGCCATAAACTCGTTATAGTTCTAAAATAAAGAGGTTTTGTTAAGAATTATTTCTGGTAGGACAAGTTTTGTAGTATCACAGAGAGACAGCCAGCCACCTAAATTTCTCATATTAACATCTAGGCACAGAAACATAAAATAAAATGAATTCTGAGTATGTCTTATGCAATTGGCAAGACCAGGTGTGGCCAGCAAAAGTTTTATCTAGATCCAAAATTTCATCAGGAGGTAAGAGAAAAAGTACATCCTCCCTGGAAGTTCAAATACTCTCACTAGATGAAACAATTAAGGTGAAGAGCACAGAAACAAAAATTCTAAATAAATCAGAAATTGAAGCCATTGTTTCATCACTAGCGGTACAGTCAGAGGTCAGTGCTCTACATAGAGAGGACACACCTTATGGAAGAGCACTAAAAGAGGCACTGCATATCCTGGATAAGAGAGCAAATTTGAGTAAAGCAAGCGTTACAGAGAAAGAAGATAGTACTATACACACTGAAAATGTAGGGCAAGAGCCCTCTGACTCACCACCTCATAAAAGGTATCGGAAGCATGAAGAGTGTCTTGAAGAAAATGAAGACCAAATGTCCCCATTACTGTCTTCAGAGAGTGATGATTCCCTGACTGATGACAAAGTAGAGGTGCAGCCAACTGTTGATACTGTACAAAATGTAGAAGAAATAAAGTCACCAGAAAAATCCAGCAGTTACCAGACTTCTCCTTTGCTTTCAGAAGATAATGATAAAAAAGAGAACAAGACAAAGATCTCAACAATTGTGTCTGCAAATTTTACAGTAAAAGGGGAGAGTGAGTTCATTAAAGATGAAAAGTTTGTTCCCTCTTTGTCATCAAAAGATGAAAAGTGTGTTCCATCTTCGTCGTCAGATATCCTCACTGCATCCAATGGTTTGAAAGAGGATGCACAAGACACCTTCCCAGACATTCTACCTGTTTCTTCTGAATGCCCTACATTTTCAGAGACAATTGATGACCCTGAAGAGGGTCCCTCAAATCCAAATCCATGTGTAGATGCAAGTCAGAATCAACCTCCTGTGGAATCAGAGGTGGGTGCTGCGATAGCCTCTCCAAGCAGTTCATGGGAAAGCCAGGATGCAGTTAGTGCCTCTAGGCCTGTTCTAGATTATTCACTTCTTGTGAACAGTGAAAGATATCTTCAGAGACTCGATATTGAGGAATTTGAGGAAGATGCTCAAGCTTCTGATAACTCATCGTGTCTAAATGCTGTTAGGCTGTCTGCATTAGATGACGATGAGGAAGATGAAGAACTTCCACGCTTTGTTTTTCACTATGAGCCACGTGCATTTGAAACAGGAATGATAGTCTGGTTTAAATATAAAAAATATCCATTTTGGCCAGCAGTAATAAAAAGCATCAGACAAAAGGAGAAGAAAGCAAGTGTGCTTTTTGTTGAGGCCAACATGAATCCTGAAAAGAAAGGCATTAGAGTACCATTACGAAGATTAAAAAAATTTGATTGTAAGGAAAAGCAAGATCTAGTGGATAAAGCCAGGGAGGAGTACAACGAGAGTATTGACTGGTGCATCTCACTGATTTGTGACTACAGGGTTCGAATAGGCTGTGGCTCTTTTTCAGGTTCTTTTCTTGAGTACTATGCTGCTGACATTAGTTGTCCAATGAGGAAAGCAATCCAGCGTGATACATTCAGGAATATATTTCCAAAGCTGCCTAATGAAGATACTGTGGAGCAAATGGTTGTGACTTCCCAGTCCAAGAAAAGGTCCTTCCAGAAAATTCTCCCTGATCGGATGAAGGCTGCTCGGGACCGAGCCAACAGAAATCTGGTGGACTACATTGTGAATGCAAAGGGCACAGACAGTCATCTTGTGGCCATTTTAAAATGCAAAAAAGAATCCAGATGGCTGAAGTCATTTTTACAACAAAACAGATTCACACCCTGTATTGAAACATATATTGAGGATGAAGATCAGCTAGAAGAAGTGGTTAAATATTTGCAAGAAATCTATGACCAAATAGACAAAAGGTTGCAAACACTTATAAAAGATGACAAAATTAATTTTATACTGCAAGTTCTTCTGCCAGAAGCAATTGTTTGTTCAATTTCTGCTGTTGATGGATTAGATTATGAGACAGCTGAAGCAAAGTATCTAAAAGGACCATCTCTAGGTTGTAGGGAAAGGGAATTATTTGATTCAAAAATCATATTTGAAAAGAGACGGAAACATTAACCAATGAAGCTTATTACACATCCCAAGTCGAAACCATAACAGGAAGCTTTCAATGACACTAGTTTTAGAGAATCTGTAGCAGTTCTCACTAACACGTAACTATACCTGACAATGGGAGACTTTGGCTAATGCTTTCACCTGCTTTTAATGGTGTAGAACCTGCAGGTAGCACTACATTTTTATTTGCTTGTGTTTCTTCAGAGACAATTTTGCGAAAATATTTCAGCAATCTTACTTTATCATACGTTTCTAGAATGCAGAATTCCTAAGTAATTTTGAAAAGAGAGTAGTATTTTGTTTTACGGTATTTTTTGTCTCTATATAGCTGAATATAGTGAGCACAATCATTCTAATATTGAAATTGCACTGGTATTGCATTTTAAGCAAGATAATTAGAAGTCTAAAAGAAACTGCACGTATATATTTTTGCTTACTTTTTATAAAATACTGTTTCTCTTCAGATAGTAGAATTATTTTTCCTGCCATGCCTACTTATTTTTGCAAAAAATTATCTGAGACATAGAACCAAAGATAGATAAGCTTTGCTATATAACTAAACATAATTGCTTTTGCAAGAAAACAATCTAAAGTTCAAAAGTAAGGCAAGTGGACTGACTGCATGTAGTCTATATTTTTGTGAATAACATCTCAACATGCAGACAGTAGTTTTGGTAGTCTTCAACAGAATTGTTTATTCTATAATTCCCTGAAATTGCATTTTGGGGAGGAGTGTCTATTCTCTAAGGGCTAAATAGTTTCTTAAAATATACAGGATTCTTTTTGGCTATCTTCATAACTACCTGTGAGTGTATCTTCTTAATACAGCTGTCTGACCAAATATAGAGGGCAGTGACAGTCAATGTATTTATGGTCTGTCTAATGTATAGGTGTGGCTCACTGCTAACGAGCCTGTCCAGTTTTATATAAACTGTAGAAAATGCAAGCATTATATTGTGTCTTATCTCTTTATATGTAATCATTTGTTTCGAAAGAAGGGTGCTTTAGTGGCTGGGTTACTTGTAGAATAGCTGCAGTTTTTTTCCAGTAAGATAAATGAAAACTGGTAAGTCATTCCAAACTACTAGATCGAGTGTGGACCAGAATCTGGGAATTTGGATGTCTGTCACAAGAAGAAGCTCTATTTTCTAATTATGACAATTATTGCTATGTGGATAAATATGCAGAATTAAAATCTAAAACCAATGACTTGTTTATTGTAACTTGAAATGTGATTTTTGTGAGACTATATCTTAGAAAAACTGTTTATTTTTTAAATGTGATGTGAACAGAAGTGCTAAAGGCTTAACAAAAATTCGCCTGCATTTTTACCTCTTAGAGTGAAATGGCTATCACTTCTTGGCTTTTGTTATATGTCTACATAGCAATGTGTTCATGTAAAATTTGCAAAAGTTTACTATCTTGATTTACAGTAAAGCCATTATATACTTCACCTTGGATGGTCTCTTCATCTTGTAGTTGTTATCATTTTAATAGTTGTTAGAAATTTTCATTCTAAATAAATACTAACTTTCATGCTTACAGTTAATTTTGTATTAAAAGTCTTCCAAATTTTATAAGCTGCAGACCTCACAGAATATTGTCTCTCTAAATCCTGCTGGTGAAAGATCAGTCTCTTTGGGCATATAGCCTATAACCAGTAATGGTGAACCTATGCAACACATGTCACAATGGGCTGTTTATATCACTGAAGGCTCTAAAATGGTAGCCTTCACTACATGCCAATACACATATTTCTCACTTGTTCATGAGCAGTATTTGATTACAGACCATAACCATACAATACAGGGACTTTATGCCCTGGTAAAACACTTTATTTATAACACTGTGTCCCTCTGATTCCAGTGTACAATCCACCTTCAGAAATCCTGATGAGCTCTATGTTCTGGCTCTAATTTTGCTATTTCATTCATTCACTCAAAGCCACATGAGTCAGGAGAGCAGGCATAGGTGGTTTTATGTTCTGCTCTGGGGAAAGACTGAAGATCAGCATAGAAAGGAGATACATGTATTATTCATGAGATCTGAGAACAGTGTAGTTTCTAATGTGAATTCAATATATTGTATCATTACAGAGAGAAATATTAAACTTATGGGCTGACTACTGGTATTTGGAAGGCATAGCCTGAGGTTTCCAGTCCCAGGGACTCTGGTTTGGGATAAAGAGTGCTCTTGAAATGTCATTTATCTTGAGGCATATGTTGAAATAAGGGAGCTCTGCCATAAGACATACTTATATTCTTCTCCAAATCTCTCATTCAGTGACATTTGACATGACAAAGAGGATGAGTTTGGCCTCTACATTGGTGTGGACTCAGATCACCTCCAAACAGAGTGATTGTTAAGGCAGGCACTAAGATTATCCTTTAATGGAGGTTTGCATGTCTGAGCAGGAAGCATGTCCTGTTACCCACTTTGATAAAGTAGCTTAAGTAGAGGTTTATACCTTCTGTTTTTAAAGCAGACACTTGCATATTAGGTCCAAGTTCTATTTGTAAGTTCTAAAAAACTACATGAAGATTGCTGACACAATAATATTAGGTCTATCTATCTATCTTTTGTCTATCTCTCTCTCTAGGCCTTTCGATCTATCAATCTAGCATTGTTCTATTTTGAAAAGAAAAGAGTAGAACCTTGAGACCTGGAGTAGTGGTGAATCTTGCATCATATATACAATCCCCTGAATCTTCACATTGGTGTTAGTGGACTCCTAAACCAATGGGAGTGGAGATCAGACTTCCTATTCATGAAGACATGGTAATACTTTTCTTTGAGGCAGCAATCTCAAAAGTTGTTGCTTACCTTGCTCCATATCCAACACTAGCACTTTTTTTTTATTATTTCCAACTTTTTTTTTCATACTGAGAATCAAACTCATGACTTCACATTTGCGAGACAGGCGCTGTGCCACTGAGCTATCTCACAGCCCTTCCATCTCCAAATTACAAGAGTGAAAATGACAATATGCAAGTGGAAAATACTATATATATTCAGAAGGAACTAATGGAAGGGGCTAATATCAACAGCATGAACTGAGGTAAAATATTTTGGGATATGTTTTGCATTTTGAGAATGCTAAACTAGCAAAAATGGTGATATGTTTTGCATTTGAGGATACTAAACTAGTACAGAACACAGGTGAACATAAGTCATAGCTTAAATATTATAGAGTGTACACCTGTGGTTAGGGGTACAATGAGCTGGCAATGTACTGTTATAGAGGCTTTCTCTCCCCTCATCTCCTTCTCCTTGCTCTCATTCTTTCTCTGGCTTTCTGTTTTCCAGTACAGGCTATTGATTAAATGTAGGACTCAAGACCCTGCACATACATGACAGATAAACACTTCACCATGGAGCTAAATTGCCAGTCTTTTATATTTTACTTTATTGTTTAGAGATAAGGTCTCACGAGTAGCTCAGGCTGGTCTCAATCTTGTGATCCTCTTGCCTCAGTCTCCTGTGTAACTGAGATTATATGCTCAATCCATCTTTAAATGTGAACACCATCAGTTGAGCTGAGCTATCTTAACAGAATATTGTGAAGTTGATAAGGAGATCAAATCAGTTTGTACTCTTAGAAATGATTTATTGTAGTAGACAAAAGATCCTATCTGTGAGTTTTCCCTAGGAAGCAGAAAAGATACTGCAATTCTTCCAAACATTTGGTGAGGAAAATCAATGACATTTATAATGAGCTCAGTTCCAGTGTTCCTCTGAAAACTATGTAGGTAAATTATGTTGCAGTAAGGTTAAGATTCTAGAATATTAGACCACAGGTGGCAGGGAAAAACCTCAAGAGCAAAGAAAATATCATGGCAAGAAAGGTCAGAGTGTAGTGAGATAAATTTGATTGGCATAAAACTGGAAATGCCTCAAAAATAGTAACATTGCAGTGCTACATGTATAGACATCTGACTGGTGTATTGCACCTTTCATAAAAAACAAAATACATGAATTCCTTAGCCAAACACTCGTGTTGGCAGCTGCAGTGAAAAATTATAGTCCCTGACCAAATTTGAAGATTCCTGATTCTTCTACCACTAAGGCCATACAATTAACCATATCTGTGATAGCTTCTCCATGGTTCAGATAAATTACCTAACACCAAGAACTTAGAGGAGGAGAGGTTTCTTTGGTTCATAATTCCAGAATATTCAGCCCCCTTTTATTAGTACCAGGTCAGTAACATCATGGCAGAAGGCTGTGGTATAATTATACTGCTTGATTTTAAGCAACCAAGAAACAGGGCAAAGGAATAGTGCCAAAGAAATGGGCTGAGGGGTCCAAAATAAACCCAGTGGTCAGACTTTTACAAATTCCCCCAAACATATCAAGGAGTGTGCTTTACTAATTCCTTGGGCAACTGTTCCTCAGGGCCTCTTATGATGACTCCACTCACTGCCTGCCAATTTGCATGGGAGACATTTAACTTTACCTTTGTCTTCAACTTCCTGGGATCACTACTGGACCTTCAGTTTCATTCCCACAACTTCATTCACCCGTTTTTCAGGGACACATTTTCTAGCCTCCAAGACCTCTTTTGGAATGTAGGTGGGAGGATCCATGACACTACAACTCTTCCATTTGCATGCTTGAAAAACCATCATCACATGAGTGATGTTAACGTCTGCAATCAGCATGCACAGCAGGAAAACCCCTTGGATGATGGCTTGCAGTGGCCTCTGAGTGCTTGTATTCCCGAACCTGGTAAAATGATTCCCGAGAAACCAAATCTCAAGGCATTCCTTCTCTGGTAAAGGTCTGAAGGCTCTATTCTAAAATCAATGATTTCACTTTTGTTCTCTGAAGCCTACAGTGGACAAGGGTCTTGCTGATTTATGAGATACATCAACAAGGCATCATTCTGAGAAGGCATCATTCTTTTTGTCTCCTTACTAAGTACTTGGTTTATATTTAGTGCTATTAAACCCTTCAGCAAACAAAACAACGTGGCCCCACCTTTAAAAATCATTGCTCTTGGACCAAAATATAACTTTTTCAAATTTTCTACTCTGCTTTTTGCCCTCAATTGTTAGAATAAATCTGGCTAAAAACAGCCATCAGTAGCGTGAATACTATTAGACTCCTTGAAATTTTCCCCAATACATCAATTAGTCTGCCACCTTAAAACTCAGCCTCACACAAATTGTCAGGAAATGAGAGAAATTTAGGCAATATTTCCCAGAGTGTAACACACCTGGCCTCTAACTGAAATCAGAATATTTGTTCCCAACTAAGACTCCCTGAGTTTGACCTTTAATACCTGAATTCCTATCAGCATTCTGGTCTTCTAAGAGTGGATTAGAATTTTCCATCAAATTCTGTTACAACATTCTAAGGTTTCTCCAGGATTCATCTTCAAAGTTTTCAATCTTCTATGAAACTTTCAAAATGCTTGTGAATCACATAGTAAGGCATAGTAATGGAAATGATCCCTTTCCTGGTTAAAAGAAAAGAGTTTTCTGTTTTGTTGAACATTTTAATCACTAGGACAGAAGCACTTACACCCTCAATTTAAAGGAGGAGTAAGTTTTCTCTAGCTTAGAGTTTCAGGGAATTTAGTCCATGGTCAGCTAGCAATAGGGCAAGAACATTAGGGGAAAGAGCATGAGGAAACCAAGCTTTCTAGTTCATGGCAACTAGAAAACAGCAAAAAACCAGTATCAGAGGGGACAGGGTTAGAGACAGATACAGACCTCAGGATCATGCCTCTATAAATTGCCTAGGCACATATAGATATGTAATTTAATAATACCTGTAGCAGCTCCAAAAATAATGAAGCTGAGGATTTGCCTTAACTATTCAGTTGCCTTCCTACTCCACCTATAGTAAAAAAGGATGTAGCATCTAATCGCTTCCAAGCTATGAGAGTGACAATACAGGATTTTGAGGTTCTGAAGGAAAACTTTAACTTCTGTAAATTACATGCAACTTCCAAACAACTACTTGTGCACAATTAAAACTTTGTAGATAGGGTCAAGCCAACAAATGACTATATAGAAGAAACAGCCCATGCTATGTTGAACATTAGATGACCCACCAAGAGATACAGTGCTGCAGGATAAGCAGCAACCCACACACACCCTACTGAAATTGCTATTCTGCATCCAGTCTGAGTTAGTGAAAAAAGTCAGCAGATTATGTAAATCCCCATGGCACTGATGATTGTTTTAGTGGTACTTCTCCCTTAGGCCTTCATGAAAAAGGACATAATCTATAACCCGCTAAGTGAACAATATCAGTCCTAGTGCTCAGCTGTGAGCATTATGTGTTGATGATCATGATAACTTACAGCTGGCCCTTTCAGCATCAATTATAGTAACCTCAAAGTGTAGTACTGAAGTGAAAACACCAAGATGGCAGTACTCTCAGTATCTCACTTTGTTTGGAGAGATAAGTCACCTAAGGTTGCCTAAGGTCATTTACTGAACTGCAGAGAATATCTAGAGTGCTATCTAGAAAAAAGAATGGGTAAACATTGAAGATAAGAAATTCTGGATAATATGCATGTGAGTAGAATTATGAGAATGGAAACAAATGACATGCATCTCTGTGCTTCACACTAATGGCCATCTGGAAGAATTGCCTGTAGATAAGGCACTCAACAACCAAGAAGCTCCAATGACACATGAATGTCTAGCAACTTGGCTCCTGAGTTATGTTAGTTCTGATGCATGAATCCATGAGTTGTCAGAGTTTCAGAGATGGAGCTTATGCTATCAAGCTATGATCAAGCTATGGCCACTGCTACATTTATAACTTCTCAAAAGCAACATCAGATTGTTTCTTCAAGTCTGAAACTTTCTTCAAGGACATCATCTAACTATCTTGTTTTAGGTCAAATGCTGTGCTTCCATTTATCTTGTAAGTAGCAGTTATTGATCCTAATACAAATGAATATCAACATGTATTCCATAGGACTGAGTACCACTTGTCTGGTAGCATTCAATTTGAGGACACATTTTGTTTTGTTTTTCTTCCCAACTTGTTCTCCACTCCTGTTTTTCTCTGTGATTCACAAAACCAATTGAGAAACATTCCCATAGATACCCTCATATCAGGACCTTACTTATGTGTACTAAAACTATGCAACCAATAAATATTATGTATTCATTTTATGAAATATAAATAACACTGTAACAATAAATGTATTAAACGTTTTAACTACTAATAAGTGAAGACTATTAAATGTTAATAGGTTGCCCAGTTTTAGACAAGATAAAGCAAATGCATTACCCTCACTCATCCCACTAAAATTAATAACCTAAGTTTCACTTTAGGAAACAAGAGAAATAGAAGCTTATTAATATAAGACCAACCCAAAAAATAAATAATCAAGCAGAAATCAACAATGCTCAAAATTGGAAAATAAAAGAAAATGTCAATGAAATGTAAGACTATTTCTTTTTAAAGATTGATAAATATGATTAAACATGTAGTTAGGGTAATAGCCAAGAAAGATACCAGGAAGAAGAAAAACAAATTACCAATACCAGGATTAAAAGAGAAAGAACATCACTACTACTCTTGTGTGCCATTAAAAACATGAAAATGCTGAGAACATTATGAACAAAACTTTAATATCCCAGATGACAAAGAAAACTTTGAAATATTCTTGAAAAGGAAAACCATTTTATAACAGTTATTTTATGTGATATTTTAACATGGAGTCGCAATTTTCATGAAAATATATGAGTATCAAGTATTAGGTAAAAAGAATTTGAAAACATTTTCTTCAGAGACATCAATTGACTTATTTTGCTACATTTGTATAAATTGCTGGATTTTTAAAAAGGCAAAATCCTGAATTTCCCTTACCATGGTTTACTTTGAAACTGAAACATCAAATTAATGACCAGGTGCTTTTTATGTTTTCTTATATGGTAGCATTAACTTGAAAAAGCAAACAATAGTAACCAAAGATAAACCATTGTTCATGTGTAGTCTATATGCTTGTGAATAAAATCTCAACATGAAATACTTTTTCAGCCTTTAATAAGATTGTTTGCTGTTCACAACTCTTGAATTTGCTTGAATTTTTGACAGCATCTATTCTTCTGTATTGACTAATTTCTTTTTTCATATTTTCTACCTTTATTAGTACATGTTTGTAGTACATAATGGATATATTGACTGTAGGTGTTTGGTCCAATGTAGGTGATGTAGGTATGTTTCAGTTCATTTCTTTAACAGCTTTCCTTCCATGCTTTTTTTATTTCTCAAGCATTACATTCATTTATTTATCTTATATAGCCATATAAACTTAATTATCCATGTATACAGATTGAAAACCATACTGAGATAAACAACATATAAAACATGCAAGACAATTGTACTAAGTCAATGTACATATTGAGAGTAATCATCCAGGCTCGAGTACAATACCATTTCTCTTTTTTCCTATTAGCTGCGTGATTTTCATACTTTTATTGAGTCCTACATGTAAGAAAAACCACGCTATATTTAAGCTTGTGTGTCTGAGTTACTTCATGTAACATTATGATCCGAAGAATTATCCTCAAGTTATTCAAGTTCCTCAGTGCTTCACTCTTATCCTTTTTTATGCAGATATAAGTACTAAATTGCATATGAATACTATGTTTTCTTTACCCATTTATCTGTTAATGGGTCGAGAAGTGGCTTCCAAGATTTAGCTATTATGAATTACATTGCAATAAGTATGGTTATTCATGCAGCACTGTAGTGTGATGTTATTATTAAGTCTTGGGGGAAATTTATATAGAAGGAGAATAGCTGGGTCAAATGGAATTTTTACTTTTAGATTTTGAAGAACCTCTACAAAAATTTCTAGAGTAGTTGTATCAGTTTATAGTTCCGATAATAATGGAGAAGTATTCCTTTTTTCCCCCAGACATTTGTTATGGGTTTATTTCACCGATTGTATATCTTCATCTGAGAAGTGTCAGTTCATTTTAGATTCCCATGTTCAATTGGGTCTTTAAATGTAGGATTGCTATTTCTTTGAGTTCTGTATATTCTAGGTATTAAGTTTTTGTCTGAGGAGTAGCTGTCAAAAATTTTTTCCCATTCTGAAGGTTGTCTCTTCACTCTGCAATTTTCTTTTTTGGGTAGAAGTTTTTTTTTTTTTAACTTGATGTGATCTGACTTATTAATTCTTGGTGCTCTTTCTAGTGCAACAAGGATTTTGTTCAGAAAGCCTTTGCCAACACCTGTATTTTCACCAGGTTTACTTATTTTGTGTTCCAGCAGATTAAGTGTTTTGATCTAATGTTTAGATATTTGAACCATTCTTATTTTAGCTTAATGAATGGTGAGTGATGTGAGTCTGTATTTAGTCTCTGATATGTGGTTAGCCAGTTTCCCTGGTACCATTTTTTAGAGTCAATCTTTCTACCAGGGAAAAGATTTTGCTCCTTTTTCAAAAGTAACGTAGATCAGTGTGCCTGGATTTGTTTCTGTATCTTCTATTCTGTTTCACTGATCCTCGAGTCTGGTTTTTGTTGTTTCTTCCAATTTTATCTCTGTTTTTTATCTCTGTAGTGTTTCTGTACAAATTGAAGTCTGGGATTGTGATGCCCCTTGCCTTGCCCTTGCTTCCTAAAATTTCTTTTGCTCTTCTAGCTCTCTTCTGCTTCCATATGAATTTTAGGATTGCTTTCTCCAGTTCTGTGAAGCACACTGGATTTGTTTTGTCTTCATGACATACCCACTAATAGATCTTCATAATATAGCACTTGCTCCCATGTGGAAAGCAGACAGAGTCATTCTATTCCTGACCTGGATACCCTAGACCTATGACCAGTTCAGATTGATGGCTCAGGTGTCTTTTATAGTTTGGATGTTTGTCCTCCAAATATCCATATGTAGAGTCTTGGTCCCCAGGATGACAGTATGGAGAAACTTTCTGGTCTTCTAAGATGCAAGGCCTTTCAGTTGGTCTTCAGGTCATTGGGCTTGTATCTTCTAAGGGAGCTGTGGAACGACAGTGACATTCTCTTTTGGGTTCCTGGCTCTAGAAGTGAGCACACACTCTGACATGTGGTCCCATTAACAGGTGCTATCCTTTACAAAGGCTGAAAGCAATAGAGCTGTCCAGTCCTGCATTTGCAGTTCTAAAGCAGTGAGTGAAAATAAAATCTCTATTTAATCTATGAGTAGTCTTTTTCAACTACTTCCTTATACTGATACACAGCTGACTTAGACAGAGCCCATCCAGTTTGATATTAAATATACAAAAGGCAAGTGTTTTGAGTATTTTATCTCCAATATATAGTTATATTTCACAGTAAGCAAACTTGATCATCTGCTTTATGTACAGGATAAATACAAAGCTGACTTAGAGACAGTTTAGTTTGACATAAAATACAAAAAAGGCAAACACTGTATTTGAGTATTTTATCTCCAATGTGTAGTCAACCGTCTCACAATAAAGAAACTTAATCATCTGGTTTATTTGTAGGATAATTACAATGGGTTCCAATAATATAAATGCTGATGGGGAAATCATTTAAAACTGCCAGGAGAATTAACTGGATAAGAATCTCGGAGTTTAGAAATGGGTCACAGAATACCCTCTATTAGATAAATAAGATGATTACCCAAATATTACGTGGTGAAATATTCACAATTCAAAGTTAAAATCTGAAGACAATAATTTGTTTCTTCTAACTTGCAGCAAGACTTTTGTGAGAATAAATGTTGGAAAAATCATTTATTTTTTAAAAGTTGATGTGAAAATAAATGTTAAAGGCTTTCCTTGGACATTGCTGCATATTTATTACTTTGGGTGGTTCACAGGTACCTCATTTGTGATGGCATTTTCATAATTTTTTTCATAGTAATGACAATGGTAGCTGATGGTAGCCTTTCCCAGATTTATAGGGAGAATGATACCTTTTCCTCACTTTGCAGAACCTTCCCTAATAAAAGTATTATTAAATTTCCAATGGAATGTTTGATGATCACCTGATCACCTGTTTTTATTTTCACTTAGTAAGCTAAAGTTTTAAGAGGGAGCTATTCCACCATGATACTTGCAAATAAAATTGTAAAATGCTTTACATAGTAGTGGTATAGAATTCAAAGTGATATGTAGTAGTTAAAAACATATATTGAACTGAGTGGAGTCAGTGAAGTTTTGTAGTAGTGAATTCCAAGGTTATCTCAGTCTACTGAAGCAACAAATATACTGAAAAGTTTTCAGGATTGATTTTTGAAATTCTGTAATATCATTAAATAATTCAAGGTCAACAAAGATGTGCATGGATGAGTGAATGTAAAAAAATGACATACACAGTCATACTTCCTTTAGCCATAAGGATACACTCCAAAAAATGCATGATCAGGTAATTTCTTCATTGCATGGATGTCATAGAGTGAACTTTCATAATCCTAGAATGGTACATTTTACTCCATACTTAGGCTAGTTGGTATATTTACCTGCTCCCTTGCCATGAAAACGTACAGAATGTTATTACATAGAGCATTAGGGGTAATCATAACACAATAATAAGATTTGTTGTATATAAATATACAAATGTCACATCAAAGTAAGAATAATACACCACTATAAGTCACTTACCATGAACGGTGATAGCAGGCTTACAAATTATTTGGGTGTGCCAAATAAGACAGTTGTAAGTGAATATGAAGCCGAGCAGGCACTGATGATTTATAAACACATTACACATAGGCTA
The DNA here is from genome assembly GCA_004027455.1 of Hydrochoerus hydrochaeris. NCBI lineage: Eukaryota > Metazoa > Chordata > Mammalia > Rodentia > Hydrochaeridae > Hydrochoerus > Hydrochoerus hydrochaeris. The sequence continues at coordinate 2,026 of PVLA01002401.1, read as the reverse complement.
CACCAAATTTATAGAACATATTTCTCTCCTTTCAATAACAGATATACTTTGATTTCTTGTGACTAGTTTTACTTTATAAAATTTATTTTTATGGTTTTGTGTAATAAAATTGTTTAAAGTACAGCACACTAAAGAGTTGTACAAAATAATTTCTTTATATCCTTGTTCTATAAGCTATTTCTCTATTTAAATACTTTTATTTTTAGGTTTTACCTCTAAACATTTTGATTAAAGAAGCTAAGACACAAACATATGTACTGGTCTGGGTCTACATACAATCAGAATAATCAATATAACTCTCCTGCAACTGCATATCTTCTCCAACTGGGAGTTTCTAAGGGACAGTAATAGACATGGAGCTGTTATTATAAAAATGCCTTTTTGTGGCATATCTCCTGAAGGACTTACCTGAGGCTAACTCTAACTTTTTTAAGAAGTAGAAGAATCCAAATAATAATAAAAGCATAATAGCTACATAGGGTATTATTCAGCCTTTAAGAGGAAAATAATATTGTAATATGCTACAAAATGAATAAACTTTAAGATGTCATATGAGGTAAAATAAGTCAGGCACTGAAAGATTGCATGACTCCACACATAGGTGTAATCCGTAAAAGCTGATCTCACAGAAGATGAGGATGAATGGACAGCTAATAGGAGCATGTGTGAGGAACTGAGTGCTGTTTTTTAAGTAGATACAGATGTGCATTTTGGAAAGAAGCAACATTCTAGGGAACTATTTCACAGAAATTTGAACATAATACTAAACTATTGAACTGTATACAACAATGTATTAAGATAAATAGTGAAGATGATAAATTTTTTACACTTTGATTTAGCCTTATTTAGGATGATGATGAATGATAGAAAGAAAGAAAGAGAGAGAGAGAGAGAGAGAGAGAGAGAGAGAGAGAGAGAGAGAGAGAGAGAAAGCTAAATTCTCACAGTAAGTGTTGAGGTGTTATCATTCAACATCATATCATCTCTTACTCACCAGATCTGCTGTTGCCAGGTACAGGATAGTCCAAATACCTGGTAAGGTTTGCTAGTCCAAGAGGGAAACCTTGCTATTTTGCTTTTGTTGCAGTTGTTGTTTTGAATGGTAGTCTGTATTTCAATTGTTTTCATAAAGCATTTGCTTGGTGATTTGTGTTCTTTTCCTTGACTTGAAACTTTCTCCTAGGTTTGATATCCTGAAAATGCATTTAAAATTCTGTACAAGCCATGACCTGAGACAAAAACTAAGAGACAGAGCAAGCTGCAAAGAAATTATAATGCCTAGAAACAAATAAGAATGAAAAATATCTACTAGGAAATAAAGAGATTAATTTTCTGCTTATACAATCAACCCAAAAAATTAAATACAATAAAAAAGGCAGACCCATTAAAAAAAGCAAGCTTTCATTTCTGACTGATCTTACTGGTTTAGGAAAACAAGAAGAAAAAACTAACATGGAATTGTGAATGTCTTGGCTTCGTGGGGGAAATGTGCACCAACTCAAGAGTCAGGGCACAATTACAAAGAGAAAATTGTTTCCACTCTTTTCCTTATTTTATTTCTCTCTTTTTTTTCTAGTGGTTTCATGAATTTAAGGAATCAGATATAAGCTGACTGTCAGGTTGATAGTTCAGTAATCATGCAAAGAAGATAATTCTTAATTCTTCTGATTCATGTCCCAATTTAAATAAACAGAGAGACAGAGAGAGAGAGAGAGAAAGAGAGAGATACACAAGATAAAATACTAATGACAGAAGAAGGAATAGTAGTAATATTTTCAAGCCAATGTATAAAAAATATTGAAGGCAACCACCAGAAAGGAGGAGAAACATGGAAAATTCTCTTTCAGACTACAGAAGGGACCAACTCTAATAATATTTTATTTCAGACTTAAGGTCTTCATAAAAGTGAGCGTGAGTCTCCATTGTTTTAAGCCACAGTTTGTGGTAATTTGATATGGCAGTGTTAGGAAATGAACATATCCTTCTAGGGGTATTTGTGTTTGAGCACTAAAAATTCTAGTCTCTT